>LNAU01000535.1:0-54044 GCA_001630575.1 Pseudogymnoascus sp. 04NY16 | reverse complement strand
GGGTGAGAAGGGATGTGGGCATGGGGTGGGCATGGGGATAGAGAAGATCTTGTATTGTACATAGATTCTGGGGGAGATACGACAGGCAATATGAAGAGAGTTAGAAGAGCATGTCTGTTTTTGTGAGGATGTGTGTGTGTGTGTGATGAGAACTGGGTGGAGTGGTGAGGAGGTGCAAGGAAATCCTGGGGCCGAAGAGATCAGGGGATGACGAGATGGCGATAGCAACTATGGGATTTAAGAGTTCGTCGGAAAATACCATATAATCGAGCACCTCCCGCATCTTCTATCATCACCACAGGAACTGGTGGCACGGGACTGAACATCCCAGGAGACGGTCGTTGGTATTGCTGCGCAGGGGAGGGGGTGTGAGTGGACACGCTGTGTGGTGGGAAGAGGGGTTGTGGGCGGTGGTGGGAGGATGGGATGGTGAGAGGATGAGTGGTGAGAGGATGAGAAGTGACAGAGAGTGAACAATGACAGAGAGTGAGAGGCGACAGCATATCCCCACCAACAGCACCCCCCTCCAACACAACCCCTACACACCTAGACGCCATACACTGACCTGTCACCATGACGGGAGAAAAGAGCCGACCAGTCTGCATCTCGTGGAGGACTATTGTTTTGTCTGATCGCTCGCTGCCTTTCGTTGTGGAGAGTGGGTGGTTTATACCTTTTTTTACTGTTGATGCGTGGGTGGCTTGTGCGGTGGTTGGGGGTTTGTTGGGGGGATGGTTGGGTTGGAGTACGGTATTGGGAGGTTGGGGGTGTGGATGTGAGGGGAGGGATGGAGTGGGAAAGGGGTTTGGGAAATGGGGTGATGGGTGGCGTTCGGAGGAATGGATTACTGAAGCGGTTGGAGGGTGGACGAAGGACACGGCATGTAGGCACCTGGGAAGGAGGTGGGACGGGAGGCCATTTTCAGGGGGTTCTGTTGCAAGACTAACGGGTTGAAGTGGTAAATTTGGTGAGCTGACAAAAAACACACTATAATGATAAACTGCGCGTGTGAATAACTAGATGTGATATGATAAATAACACTATACCAAGCTAACTTGAGATGGGAGATTTTCATCAGCAACTCAACTAATGCAAGTTTGCGACCATCTTGTCCCAACCACAACCACGCCGCACGATCAGCTGAACAGCGCTGTCTATGTCTGTTCCTGTAAGTGCTTTTTTGGCCAAGGTCTATCAGGCGGCCGTGTAGAAAGTCGATTATGACATCGTTGGTGTATATCGTGTTTTCTGCCTCTCTGACGGGTCGTGGTTGGGAAGCAGCCTGTTGTCGGAGGAAAGTAAATTGGTAGCCGAGATTGGGTAAATACGTTCGGGTGTCTAAGAGGGAGAATTGAATTAAATGATATGGATTCAAAGATTCGAAATCTTCGATAAACTCGTTATCGAGTTCTTCTGCCACATCATGTTTATCGAACGGGGTTTCCTCCATACTCCGACTTTTGGATAGTATCCTCGCTCTAGCTGGCTCCGGGTTATGTTTTCTCCATTGCTACCTTTAGATTGTTTCCTCACCGTTGCTGGCCGGAGACGAGTCATGCATTCCGAGCATCAATTCTGTTGTTACACAGAGCAGAGCCAGACTTGTTGTCTAGCCTTTTGGTTGGAATCAGTTTCCGACATCGGATGGCCTTGGCGCATATCTTTGGCAGGTTCGTCGTCTCTGTTAAATATACTGTCCAGTGTCTCTTCTGGCCACTGACTAATCGTGACGAACGGTGCGTCCTACCTGCACACTATATGTCGTCGTACTCGGGAACGGTTCCTGGGTTATGTTATGTGGTCCTCGGCCTCGTTGAACACTTGGGTTGGCGGAGATTGAGTTCACATCAGGCGATGATAAAGAGCTTGCACTAGTGCTACTTCTAATGGCCTCGCGGATGTGCGTGACGATTTCTGTATAGTCTTAGGCTGGCGATTGGTGTGGTCTTCATCGACTCCATCCTGGGTATTGTTCCCCTCGGACGCAATCAGATGGTGGAGACGAGGGCGGAGTGTTAGGAGATTTTAAGAGATACCTGCCACCGATGAAACACTACCTCTGATGTGCTGGATGTCTACCATTGTAGAATAGATCCGTTTAACACAGCTGACTCCCGCTGATGGGATCTTTGAACTCGATTAGATACCCCTGACAGCTCATAGTAGTCATTGCGAGCCGAGGAGGTCCACTGCAAAGCCAAGAATGTGTTCGGCCTCCTTGGAGAACTTGTAGATCTTCCGTTAGAGATATCCCTCGACGGATGCCATGGCAAGGACCCTGCGGACTGTGTGGCTGCGAGGAAGCTTCGAGGCGGCGAGAATATGTTCCGGTGTGATGTGCAACGTGTTGCTATCCGCGTTGCGCGGCTTACTCCATGAGCTTGTATCAGCTTGAGGATATAAGGGATGGTTTGCGATTTCATTCCCGTGATTTCCCATAATGACTGAGTTTGAGTGCCTTAGTCGTGGGTTCTTTCGTCGTTGCTTCTTTGATGACAACGTGCCCGACGCAAAGCCACTATATGGGGGTTTCGAAAGCTCGAATGCAGACGACTCCATCGATAAGTTCCAATACTTCAACGTCGTTTATGATAACTGCCATATATTTTGTCCTAAACGTTTTGTTGCAGTCGAATTCAATGTGCTTGGTTGAGCTGTGATAGATGCGGATGTGTTCGTCCTTGCGCCCCTACTTTTCTCCTCCGAGCATTTAGGTCTGAGGACCGCATGGACCACCAAGAAAGCAAGGCGTTGCTGTCAAAGTACAGCAGCCGTAAAAAAAGAAAGAAATCGCAATGTACCAACACAGAAAGCAATATATGGCCCGCTGTGGAAAGCAGTAGCTATAGTATCACCGCCAACCTTGATTTTCTGGACCGTCCAGCGGCAACGACCCATAAAGCACAAATCTCTCTTCACTTATTGGGTCCTTGAATTCAATTGTGTGCCCGCCCATGCTGAGAGTCAGCAGCGTTTTCTTAACCGCTAGGAGTAAATCAGCAGCAAAACCCAGGGATATCGTAACATTCCTCTGAAAACCTGTGGCTTTTCCGCTGTATGTACCCTTCTACTGAAGCCGTGGCCAGAATCACTCGGACGGCGTGACCATGGGGAAGCTGTGACGCAGAAATGATATGTTCTGAGGTGATATTTTGAGTATTCGTTTCTAGTTCCCCTGCAGAATAAGACCATGAATCTTTGACCCGGCCGTCTCGAATTATAACTCTGAGGCGCTCGGCGACCTGGTCCCCTGTTCCCATGACTCCGCACATGTCTGCAAGGCGACTAAACTCAATTCCCACGCTGATTGATTCCCCACGAGTTGCTTCTTTGATTGTGACTTGACCGGTGAATAGCCACTGTATTAGGATTTCAAACGCACGAACCGATACAACACCGTCAATCAGTTCTAACGTCGCAGTCTGCTCGATGCCTTCCTTGAAACCTCTTTCGAATATCGCCGCAAAATATGGACTTCGTAGGGACAAAATGGCCCTCGGGAGGATAAACTTGTTGTCCGCAGAGCCAATATAGATAGTGACAGGTGCCCCAGAGTACAAGGGGAGGATTCTAACGCATATGTTAGTATAGTATTATTGTATAAGTTGTAGCTACTCACGTTTTGGCAAATTCCGAGGATTGCATTTCAGTAATACTCTCTTGAACATGTTTATTAGGCATGTCTACAGCTGGAAGATCATGCGCTGACATAGCTGGTGATAGTATATTTGAAATTGTTGCCAGTGATGTTGTCATATCAGGAATTATGTAGTCCGAAATATGTTGTCGATATTGTCATGTGTGTTGTCGTCTGATGCTTACGAGTAATGAGCTTTTACAGCAAGAGAAGGTCCTAGAACGCACCCCTATTGAAAAATATAAAGAAATCTAGGATCCAAAAGCAAGGCTGAGGCTACCATGTTCTCTATATTGAATAGGAAGTACTTTATGAGGCATTGCATTATTATATAGCTGTCTGCGGATCATCCGGACGAAAGCAAATCATTTATAATCGTTCGATACCCCACGAAATGCAAAACCATGATAAAACACTCGTTAAAAATTGTATAAATCTCCAATACAGCCCCTTTTATATGTACCAAAAGAACAATAATTATATATCAAACACACATGCAAAGAATAAGCTCAAGAACGAAAGAAAGTGGGAAATGGGGACTATATTGTATTATGGCGGGGATGCGAAGAAACAAAGGAAATCATCACCTGAATGCTTGCCCGATATTTCCATCGGTCTATGTTCTTTTATATATAATTTATTATACAGCGGTACTCACAGAGTTTGGCCCCAAGCGACAGCTTGCTCTTTTGAGCAGTTTGATATCACATGAGGTACCATGATGCAGACTCGCTTGGGTTTCTTAGCCCAACGGTCAACGTCAGGTCAACCCCGCCGAACAAACAACTCTTTCAATCAGTTTTCGGTCTACCGTACACACAATTCCGGCAAGCTCATCTGAATGCATGCATACAATGGTACACTGTTATCGAAAGAATTGTCGAAAGAGATTGCTCATTCAAGTCGCCGGATCGGGGCGCTGGTTGGCAGACAAAGAGATGGGCATTCCACAAGACTCTCAGGCTTGCCGTTCGCGGCCTCCGGGTTTCCTCGTAGGAATCAGCATTTCTTTATTCCTCTTTTGAGTTAACTTTTGCTGCTGTGTATTATGTTTCCCACTTCTTGCACTTCTTGCTTTCCTCGTCCTTCCTCCAGTTCACTGCTGGTTTTCATCTCTCATCTTCGCTGGCATATCGCGTTATTTCCAATCAAATTCCCTCATACAAATCCGCCAATTATCCTGGTTGGAGTTTTACAGTCCAATACTAGAATTGCAGATACGCTTCCATCGAAATGTCGGATCACGCAACACCTGCCCAAGACGAACTCGGCGGAGCCGCAGAGCCAGGTAGCCAACAGGTTGCTGGAGATCCCAAGACGGGCTCCTCTGGAACAAATGCTGCTGGTGATGCGGGCGCAAACACCCTTGCTGGACCTTCGGGAGCAGGAACTGCGCAAACTGGAACACCAGCTGCCGCGGCAACAGGCACAGGAGCTACAGAAAGCACGGGTCCTTCGCAGACTACAGTGCCTGCCACAGCCACAGCAAACATGGGGCAATTGCAGATTACAGTCCCCGGCCCATCTACAGACAGCACAGAGCCTCCTGAGATGACGCTGGCCGAATTAGCCGCAGCAGACCCGAATACACTATTGCCTTCTAATGCCGCCACAGCAAGGCTGGCAACGGGAGGGGGGCTGCCTCTCCCAGCAGCAAACCCGCTGACTAGGGAAACCACCGGAAACAATAACTCCTCATCCTCCGGCCACATCAACTCCACAAAGCGACCCGCAGCCACCGAAAATGGTGAAAGCACCCACTCTGCAAAGCGCCAGCGCCTCGCCCACTACCGCGACACAGTCCCCCCGCCGGGCTATGGCAACAATCCCGCCGCCACCTCGTCCCCCTCCCATGGCCCTGTTGTTACCCAAACCCCTTTCGCACCGCCCTACCAATCCGTTTTCCTACGACAAAACCCAGACCTCGCCAGGGCCCTTGCCCATGTAAACTGCAGCTATCTCACCACCCACGACGCCGCCGACCCCAACGACCGTGACAGCCGCGCCAACACGGCTCCCACCCTCGCGGAACTCAAAGCGCACGCTCGCAGCCTCCTGCTCCTCATCCGCTCCATGAGCATCAGCTCGAGCGCGACACTCACAGACAACGCCGCCTTCCAAGACCCTACGCCTGAGGGCCAAGACTGCGCCTCGATACCGCCAGACTTCTATTCCAACCTCGACGCCTTTGAATTCCTCAACGATCTCTCCTCACCCTATCGCTGCAGAGACCCCGCCGAGAACGAACCCCTGACCAATCTCCTCAACCAACTCATCCCCGACCACTCCCGCAAGATCCCCGCATCAACCGAAGCCTGCCCTCTTGCCACCGTAAAAGTCATTACCAAAGGTAGCGACCCAGCTACCTTCCGCCCAGGCGTCAACCCACTGCCACACTCACAAATCAACCGCCTAATGGCCCACGCCGATGAGTTGCTTCTCCAGATTGACGCTGCGCTCTCCACATCCGGCGGCCTCCTCGCCGCCCTACCGCTCGACCTCCCAGCCTCCGATCCACGCCGCCAGACATACATCGGACAGCTCATCCACTTCATGCGCACCCTCGTTGGCCGCCTCCATGTCCTCGACCGCGACTACGGACAAGCCCTCGGTCTCCTGGCAGGCGAGGCCACCATACCCGCTGAGCTAAAACTCAACATCGAACACCCCGGGCAGGTCGAGGCACCCCTCGTTGCTGCACAGCACAAGTTCATCATCAACACCGCCTCTGACACATACAATAAGATCTGGCTCCACTTGCGGAACTGCGCCAGTGACAAGGCAGTGAGGACGTCAGGGATGGGGTTGCTGGATGTGGAGATTACGACGAGGTATAGGGCGTTGAGGGGTGGGAAGACGATTTTTGTGACCCCTATCCCTGATGAACCGATGGCGAGCGAGGTGGTTGGGCGCCCGACGGTGGTTGCGTGTACGCAGCCTGGTTTTGGGACGAGGACGAGCGAGTGGGAACGCAAGAAGGGGGCGGCGCTGAGGGAGGCAGAGGAGTTGAGGGTTAGGGCGGAGATGGCGGAGGCGGAGGTGGAGAGGTTGAGGAAAGATGTTGAAGCGTTGGTCCCGGAGGGGGTGTGGGCGAATGGGGAAAAGGAGGACGTTCTGAAGATGTGGGGGAGGGTGCAGGCGGAGAAGGATGCAATGGCGGGAGAGAGGAAGCAGATGGAGTTGTTTAAGTCAAGATGTAAGGTTTTGGAGAAGAAGAATTCGAAGTTTGGAATGGAGTTGGTGAAGGAAAAGGAGAAGATGAAGAAGAGGAGGGAAGGAGTGGAGGAGGGGCTGAGGGCGGAGCTTCATAAGTTGATGAACCAGGCCGGCGCGAATGACTCGTAGATTAAGAGGCTGAAGAGACAGGTTGTTGATCTGCAGGCTCAGTTGGCCCGGGCGTAACGCGGAGGCGGTGACCCCGAAAAATAGCTTGAGTCCTCGAAGGCTGAAGTGTCAAAGTTGCGGGGAGAGGTTGAAGAGTTGAAGGTGCGGGTGCGGGTGCAGGGTGGAGAGAAAGGGGGCGAAGAGGATGACGGTGGAGAGGAGGGTGATGAGGGCGAAGAGGAGGGTGAGGGTGAGAGTTAGGGTGAGGTTGAGTAGAAGTTGGTTATGGGAATGGGATATATAAGTGAGGAGAGATGGCTTGTTTATGTTCTGAGTGGGAATTGTGGTTTTGGGTATTACTACTGGTGTTATTGCAATTGTATTTCTTTTCCAGCTTGATATGGCAGAAAGTAAGGACTATAGTCTCAGAATTTCCGTTTTCATCAAACCAGTCTGCCTTGTCTGTTATCCTTTATCTGGTTATGCACCGTGGCACCCCATTATTAACCCCATCATCACTACAGGCCAATCCTGGGCAACAACTGTCAATCGAACAAGCTTGTCCCGATGTGTTGCACGACCTTTCCATGCACAGTATGTGAAACCCATTGTCTTAGAACTTCCCTGAATCAAGCGTAGAATCGATAGCTTGTGCCCCTTTAAGAACCGGCCCGAGCCTAGAGCTGAGGTGAAACATTATAGACCAAAGGGATTGAAGATGGGACGACTGGTAAAGGCATAATTCCAGCACAGTCTTGGCGAATCTCCATGAATCGAATCGGTCTCTCTGTTCTACCGGGAATCCACATATCCCATTGGGCAGCTAATATCAATAAGGACTGCTCAACACTCATCACGGACTCATGTGTACTTAAAATGTCTCACATAGGGGAATGCCAGCCTGTTGCCGTCGAGAAAATGAACATTTGAACGATAGGATCTGTTTCGCAAGCTAAACAGCCAACTGCTGTACAACAAGGTAGATGGCTAAAACAGAGGTGTGTAGTGGTAAGTCCATGCGCATTCAGCATCTCCGGCTGCTGCTGAGCAGGATCGGTCCAGCAAAAATAGAATAGACCTTTGATGCATCATCGCAATGATTTTAGAGACCCCAGAGGCTCTTGTCTCCGCGATATTCTTCAAAACTGAAGGTAAGCAGCTTCCGATGGCGCTGCCAGGCCGGATAGTTGATCACCCGAACAATGCATTCCACCCAAACCTCAATGTAGGAGGACCATTGGAATCAGTTGTAGAGAAGAATTGGGGTAAGGTCTTCGGCGACGGAACCGGCGAATTATCTCCGAGTGTCACAATGTATACGTCTTGGTTTAAATTGCGTGGCGATTTGGCATGATTGTCGCAGCCTAGAATGACAGGCCTGGTTGACAACACCGCCTCCAAATCTCTGAACCGAAGTTCGAACTTCTTACGGGCAAGCCAACTCCTTCTGGATATTTGAGCTGCGCTTCGCTACTATTAATACCAATACACTGCCTAATAGGCTAAATACCACACCTATATGGGGATTAGATGATTGGTATCCGTATGGCACAGAGGATCTAGAAAGGACTTACATATGGTAAATGTCAACCCAACACCAATAGAGCTTATCAATGGCACAACGGCAGCAGTGCTTCCCGCTGCAAACAAATATTGGATAATGTATTTGCCACCGATGACTTCTGGCCTGCTACTTGGAAGCACTTCTTCATCCATCCTCTGATTAGCATTGGCATTTCCTTATGCTGTAGAACAAACCGGCAAACAGATATGCCAAGGCGAGCTTACCTGCTGTATAAGTGTTCAACGCATTAAATGAGCCCATTAGACCTGCTCCGCCCCAAAATGCACTAATAATCGGCACGGCCACCCCTCCTACTTCTTTTTGGAGAGTCCAGCCGTAGACTAGTGTGGCAGCGGGAAGAACGAAGAACAAGGTTAGCAATCCGCTGTTGAGCCTGTCCCTCGGTAGCCGTACCCCATTTCGTTTCACAATATATCTCTTAACTGTTCGGTCGGACAGTCTGCCGCCCACTATACTTCCAAACAGGAATCCAGCTCCTGGGGCAAGATAGAATAAGCCGCTAACAAGAGGTGTCGTGAGGTGAAAACGTGGATTGATTATGGAGGGGACCGAGGTAAGAAGCGCATATTGATAAAAGGCCAGAAAACCACAAGTCAAATCCTATAACGGATCTATATTAGCAAAGATGCATTGTGTTAGTTTTGAAATGAAGTAGACCCACAGCAAAGAGGATGTTAGGGTACATGAGTAGCCTAAAGATTCCTCTTGGATCGAACTTTGCAAGTATCTCGGGCGTTGATAATGATCTTCTATTATCTATTTCGACGATATTGTCTTCATCTTGCCCGTTTTCACCCGCCTTTTTGATATCCGGAATGAAAAGGAGAGAGAGCGCAAGGCCGAAACCAACCATGCCGACTTGAACCCAGTATATTACTCGCCACTTGGCAAAGGTCACTATGACACCGCCGATGCATGGCCCTAACGTTCTGATGTTAGCCTAAAGTTTCCCTTCCTCCATCTTAGTTTTGCAAACCTATCGCTGGCCCGCTAACTGACCCAGCCATAAAGAAGCCAACGGCTGTGCCACGGACTTTCTGTTAGGAAGACCAAGCGTTAGTTAATATTCCCATAATCAGTGTACCATAGATAATTCCGATGAGAAAGAGGATCATACTGGCTCGAAGATGTCTGCAAGTATAGTCTGCCCAGCAATCATAAAAAAAGTGCCTGTGAATCCGCCTAGCACTCTCATGGACGTAAACGTCCGGAAATCTGGTGCAGCAGCTGCCCCCACCGAGCAGATACATAAAACAAATATGGCTGCGTTATAGGCATTCCTGCGTCCTATTATCCCGCTAATCGGCCCCCAAATCAGAGACGAACTCCCCATGGCAATGATAACACCAGCATTGCTGACGTTGATGGCTTCCGTCGTGGTTGAGAACTCCAAAGCGATCTCAGGGATGGCAGGGAGGAGGGAGGTGCTCGAGAAGGTTGCGGCGAGAGTCATCCAACTGACAATGAATAGAATGGTATTTTTTCGCCAAGGAGAGAAATTGGAGTATGAGCGAGATCCAACAGTCTCTTCCGAGTTTGTACGAACCGAGTCTGCTGGGAGTTGATATTCAGTACTAGTCCGCGGTTTAGGATCTGTCTCAATCTCTCTCGGAGAGTTTTGTCTTTCCATTGCGTGCGTGCCTTCCAGACTGTGCGAGACAAAAACGACCGCGGAGAAAGCACAACTCTCATACGCCTGCTTGTGATGCCAAACTAAAAGATGAATTTTTACAGAAGTCCGAACTTAATTTGAACATAAAAATACGAGGGAGTCGTAATTTGGTTTTATGGAGACGTGCTTCCTTTCGGCAAAGAGGAAATGTTTCCGACGGCGTTTTGGCCCAGGGGCCGAACACTACCGAAATTTAATGGCTGACATGCCGCCTGAAAACTGATTTGCTCTTTGAGTAGAGCTGTTGATCGGTGTAGTTTTCCGTCAGAGATATTTCTGTTAGTGAAAATCACGTACCTGTAGAGAAGTTCGGCAAGAGAGTCAATATCGCCGAAGATAAGATGGACTTATGCCAAGAAAATTTTGTGGTCAAAAATCCGCAACTGATATATGAAAGTATATAAAAATCGATTGAATTTAGAGGGATCATCTGACGAACGTTTACTAGAGACACTTCGTACTATTGAATTCAACGTAATTTTGCCATCGGAGACCCGTTTCTATGCATCCAGATACCGATCTATAGAGCAAGCCCCAGACTAGTGCCGTACGAAGACAGAATGTATATTATTATGAGCAGCTAAAGTTATCTGTCATTGGCATATATAAGCTAGTACTCCGGGCTTCTCATAGGGTATGTACCCGTGCGAGTTCATAAAGCTGTCTTACGCACTACTGCGTCAATGCTACTTGCAACGTACGCAACATTCTCACAAGTTACTATGCATATCAGCAATATATTAAAGCCTAAAAGTGGAAGTGAAATATCCACTCACATCCGGTGATTGCAACTCTGCCTGTATTAAGAAGGTAAATATGATATTCCTCTCTCAACATTATCGCCTGCTCTTCTGTTATGCCGACATATGAAAACATTCCTATCTAGATATGTACCTTTTAGTGTGTGATTTGAAAGCAAGCAGCATGGTATTCAAACCTACCTGGGTTAGGATATGTTCCCACTTCCCGGGTGTACTCAATCTTATTAGTTCATTATAGAGTGCCCGACGCATTTGTGCAATCCTAACTCATTGTCTTCAGGTCAAGGACCCATTTTGCAAAAAGGTCTTCATCGTTGAGAACCAATGCAACAATTCTCGCCCCGTACGCTGGAGGACTTGTGAAATCACTTCGTGTCAATTGCTCGAGTAAACTCACGAGGTTATGAGTCGCCTTTGCCGAAGTCGTCTTAAGGTGCAAAGCACCGACACGCTCTGCGTACAGGCCGAAATTCTTTGAGAAAGATTGCGCAATGCCCATCTCAAGGCCTTCCTTGCTCGCAAAGTGTTTCATTGCCCAACCATCTCGTTCCAAATCGCCAGAAGCAAATCCCTGGCTATGAGAGGTGAGCATCTGCAAGAAATTTCTGGTTTGGAATACCTACTATGCAGAATCAAACAGCGGAAACAGATTGAGACGTATACATAGATTGGCAATCGACTTCCATTGATCCCTCGAGGGGTCAAGTCCTGTGGGGTTGTGCGCACATGCATGCAAGATGAGAACGTCTCTAGGGTTCGATTCCAGTTCCAAGCGTTTGACCATGCCGTCAAAATCAAACCCGTTATCGGTCGGGCTGTAATAGGGATACCATCTCTGTTTGATGTTCCTATCTGCTTTCTCCCAGATCAATGGATGATTAGACCACGTAGGGTCTGGAAACCAGACATTTTTCGGCTTGAGTATATCCGCTAAAACCCGAGCGCCAATGTGATTTGCACCTGTGCCAGCAATAGTCTGAATCGATGCGATTGCCGGGTTCAGAGCTCCCGTGGCGCCAAACACCAATTTTCTCGCCCCTTCTAATAGCTTCGAGTTTCCACGAATTGGCAAGTACTCATGATTGATAGTTGAATCTTCATGCAGTCGATTTTTGGCCTGATTGGCCGATTAGTCGGCATAATTTAGCCACTTAAAGGATGCTATCCGCGCACCTCCTGAACCACCGGTAAGATCCACGGATTTCCCTTCTCATCTCGATAAAGGCCAGCATTCAAACTCGTTGCCTTTGGATGTAGATCGGCTCTTGCGAGCCTCATGATGCCAAATGCAACATCCTCGTTTAGTGCTGGGACAGTAGCAAAGTGCGAAGCCATAATAGGAATAATAATTAGAGAATTACGCAAGATCGGTCTATTGTAATGATGGGCAGTATCGTACCGTATATATACACTGCGTAACACGCCCATAATATATATGATAAACGGGTACCAACGTGTTGTTCCACTCTAAAAGCGGCAAAATAGTTGAAAACGCCGCGGACCCACATTTCAAGAGCGGCATTGAGCACAATTTCGCCGCGCACTAAACTAGAAGGCGACGATGAAGCACGGCTTGCCTCATCCTCACATCTCTTTTCTTAACCCAGACTTCTTCATATGTCCATAGTTTCGGCAACTTCAAGTAACACCGACGGCCTACAGCCCATTGCGATGATCAACAGATCTTAGATGAGCGCTATCGAAGTCTAGACTCGAGCTGCACTGACCAAGGAATTATGGCTGAAGACGACTCCTTAGAAGGTATTTCTGATGGAGCACCCGCAAGAAAGAAGACTACAGCGTAAGCAGAATACTAGTACCACTCGCTGGCAAATTTATAACCTCGATGAAGGTGCCGTCGATGTCACTCACGTAAGATCAAATGTTCTGGCGGGACTCCATGTGATGGATGCGTTTCTTCGCGCCATGAGCATTGTACATACGTTTCGAGAAATCGCAAAGTTAAGGTTGCGGAAAGGTAAACAATAAGACGAGTCTACGCTATTAATAGAAGGAATGCTAATAGACTTCGTACAACGACAGATATCTGCAGCAAGTCCTTGCCGAGAATGCGCGATTAAAACGAAGTACGGCGACAGTAAGATCTACGTCTCCTATCACAGGGATAACAGATGCCCCTCGCCTTCGAGAAGAGTCTTCCAACCCCGAAGAGAACTTAAGCAACCCCCTCATGCAGGACCGAGCCTGGTTTGTACCGTATGATGTTGCCAATCCGCCGGTATATATCGGCGAGGCAGCCTGTACCGCATTTGCCACCCGATTCCGCCAGGCTCTTGTCGAATTTCAGGGATCAGCTCCTCATATTCCAAGAATCCATTACACCCAAGATGATAATCTATTCTCCGCCTTGCATTCGCCAGTGTCGTGGCCTAGCAGAGCTCAGGCCCAATTACTTCTCAAGGTTGCTTTAATTAATATCAACCGATCATTTCATGTTGTTTTAACAAAGCCAACCCTAGCCAGCCTAGACCAATTATATCAAGACGCAAGACCTCCAGGTACACTTGCTACTTGTAAGTTCTTTGCACTTTTTGCACTTGGAGAGGTTTACTCTAGCAGGGCAGTGATACCATCGGAGGGCAATTTTCCTGGAGTGTCGTACTTTATGCACTCGTGCAGTCTGCTCCCTATTCTTCCAGAAAGAGCGACTTTGGAGCATATAGAGATTTTGATACTCCTTGTATGTTTTGCGAGTTCAGTAACAATTTCAAGGATCCTTCGCTGACCACATAGTCATTCTTCTCACATAACCTGAATAGGAGAAACTCTGCTTATTTGTGGATCGGATCGGCTCTCCGTCTTAGTCTGACGCTTGGTTTGCACCATAATTTTCCACGGACAATAGCGATGGACCCTGTGGCTAGGCAGCATCGTGTTCGTATTTGGTGGACAATTTACATTTGCGACAGGATGTGGGGGTCAAAATCGGGCCATCCTTTAATGATTCCCGACAGGGACATCACGGTTGATTTACCCTCCTTCTCGGGCCTAAGTGACGAAGAACGCACAGCGTTTCCGGATCCCGACCACATAATCGCTAGCATTAAGCTCGCAAAGATCGCTGGCAATATTATAACGACAGTCTATTGTAGAGGTCACCCGCCGCCATTTATACAGAGCGTTCAAAAGGTCTTGGGCGACCTCAATGCATGGATGGCGGCTCTACCAGACTCGATCAGACTCGCCGAAACTGCTGGCTGTACTTCAAGACACGTTGTGTCTCTGCATCTCTCATTTAACCAGGTGTGGCGTAACCTACTCCTTGGCCATTACAACTCTAACCTTCACTCATTTTAGTGTGTCATACTCGCAACCCGTCCAGTCTTACTCCACGTATTTACAAAGTCTCGCGATGGTAGCTCTCCCACGAACGATATGACGCCAGTTACGTCAACTCTTGCTGATGCTTGCCTTCACACGGCACGACACTCAAATGAGCTTCTAACACAATTGTGGATAGAGGGAGCACTGTCAACCTTTGGATACTTTGACGCCCACTACCTTTTCTCGTCGGCGGTAATACTTGCGATCTCTAGTATTTCTGGTACCGATAGCAAGGACAAGGACCGTTTAGACTCTGCAGCTCAACTTCTACAGTCTATGGCTGACAGTGGAAATTTATCAGCGACCGAGTTCTGTGGACATCTGGATCAAGTGAGAAGTGCCATTAACGGATCTCGTTCAGATGTCTCTGCACCAAGCACGTCAGAGACAGAGCCAGGTATACGTACCTATAGTACCTTCAACGATACAGTGAACCCTTTAACGGCCGAGATGGCTTTACTTGAGCAACCTATGCAGGACTTTATTACCCAGTCAGAATTTCCTTTTGAATTCCCGAATCCTGTGGATTTGCTTCACGACACGATGCTCTTATTTACTTAAGCCCTGGTATGGAACAGCGCTTCCAGCTATCCCCACGGTATCAACATCCTGGCATACCTGAAAACGTCGAATGAACCGCTTATCACCTGTCTTCAAATTGAATCGAAAGCGGGGGTCGAGAATGTTGACGCTATCTGTGCTGTACCTGGCGTTATGATTAGCGTCGTCGATGGCGGTCTAGTTCTTCTCCTGCATTTCTACATGGATCAATTTAGCAAGACTGAGCGCGAGTCAGGCCAAGAATATGGCAGCTGGTGTTTCTGGAGTGGAGCAGCTCAGGGAGATGAAGTACGCCGCTCTTACCAGTGTTGCCCGTCGAGCCGATAATAGGGATTGTAGGAGCCATAGGGAATATGTTGTGACGAAACAAATTGTAAAGCTAGGGAAGCTGCAATGAGTGCACTGGTGTCTGGAACGGAATCACATAAATGATTAGATAAGCATGATCTAAACTCACCGAACGAGCAAGCTCTAATGTTACGGCCATCACATTGTTATATGGAATAAGTAAGTAGTAGTAATAAACGCGTGTGTGTGTTATAGAACTCAGTTTGAGGAAACCATAGTCAACCTACACCATGAGGTAGGTGTAGTAAGCCTCGGAATAGTTTTGCATTTCGGTTTTTACACCATTAAGAGGACTTTCTAGCCACACCTTAGGTCAGCACCCCACTACCCTAAGATTGTGGGAAGTAGCCACATCCTCCATCCTCACGCAAACTATAAGATCACCCAACGTGTCACCACCCCATTATTTAGAACTCGAATCTACACCCTAATAAAATGTTCCCATTACGTGCAGCAGCGCGTATCGACTCGTTAGACCATCTTGTCCTAACGGTCAAATCTATCACCGCCTCTAGCACTTGGTATGTGAACAACCTCGGCATGCGGGCAGAGTCGTTCAGGTCGCCATCGTCACCAGACGTCACACGGCACTCACTGGTATTCGGATCACAGAAAATCAATTTGCATGAGTCGGGCAAGGTACATCAAAGCCACGTGCTTAAAGCAGGAGTCCCGAAGCACGAAAGAATTGTAAACTAAACTATCATGAGTAGGAATTTGAACCCAAAGCCCTCAAAGTGCTACCAGGAAGCGCAGATCTATGCTTCTTAACTTCGGACATTGTTTCGGAAGTGCGTAAGCGCCTAGTGAATGCTGGCGTGGAGATGGTTGATCTCGGGGCCGAGAAATCCGATGATGGTGTCGTTGTACGGACGGGCGCGCGAGGGAAGATCATGAGCGTCTACTGCAGAGATCCTGATGGAAATTTAATAGAGTCCGTTCTAAACTCAATGATGGCTTTGTTAATATGATTTTATGTGCTAATATGTCGTAGGATATCAAATTATATTGATGAGAAGACATCTACATAAGTCTCCGAAGTCTAGTACGAAGTGGAATAATCATCCTTCTTCATCTTTAGGTACTGTCATATCCTATATATTGAGCTCTAAGAATGTGCGGCATATCCCTGTCTCATTTTGTGCTGATTTCTCCAATATATGGAATATATTTACAATGAATTTACAAGATGAGAAATATCCTAAAATTCCCAGGTGCGTACCGCGGCCGTGAACTGTAACAAGGTTAGAACTGCAATCTAATCGACGTTACCCTCACACCACTCCATGAGAAAGGACATTGCCATATCCTCCTCACTTAACTCCTTCATTGTCTTACCATGCCTTTCCTCGCTACACTCCCTCCCGAGTTCTTGCCCTCTACCAAAGGGGCTTCCTGCGGAACAACCATAGCCATCTGCTATCTCATCATAATTCATCAAATCCGTCTCTGTCATGAAACCTCCTAGCTCGCCAGTCACTTCCAGACTGTCGTTTAACGCTAACCCTCCCCATTCCTCACAATCCGTAAACCCGGTCCCGTTTTCAAAGCCATTCGACGTATCTATCAGCCCCTCATATTCCTCGTCACCACAATGATGTCCCTGAGTCTCTTCCCTCCTATCTATAAAACCCATTGTGTGTCTCGCGCTATCATCGTTACCTAATGAGAAGCTGTCTGAGGTTCTCGAGAGGAAGGCATTGGTTGTAGAGAATAACACGGGGGGGTCGCCTCCAATGCTGTTCGCTGTCGTGGAGTAATCGGGCATCGAAAACTGAACCTCGTTGTTCTCCGGTGGAGGCGTGAAGCGCGCTGCTCGACCTGCAGCAACCAGCTCCGATACACTCTGTGCAGTTCGTTTTGGTCGAAAAATCTCTGCACTCGAGACGTTAGATGATATCAAGTGCATATCAATGTTGATGTGTGATTTCTGAATTGCAGCGTCAAGGAATTGTGTCTCTGAGTCGATGATGGCATAGTTTTCTCGCAGCTTCTCGACGACTTGCATGCACTGACAAAATCGCTGGAGAGCTTTATAGCGGATAGCCTCGTTGGGGGATTTGAGATCCAGGAGGTGGATGATGATGGCTGGTAGGAGGACAGTGAGGCCACCGTTATAGAGGTAGCCGGTCAGCTCGACCTTATGTAACGACTGTGACATTCGTGTAATTTCACAAGAAGCTTTGTGGACCTTTGTTCGAGAGTCTTCTTGCAGTTTGCCGTACCTTTGGAGTTGTGGCCTGTGTAGTGCGGCAAGAGTGGCGTAGTAAAACATGTGGAGCAGGGTACGCTGTACAATAACAGTGGATGCACCGCTCTCTATCTCTTCCAAAGTAGGATCCTTAGAGATGCACTGGGATGGAAGGCTCTGGACCCAATCAGCAAGCTCGCTGTCACAAATATTGACTTCTTCGGTTTGCTCGAGATTCCTTGGTAGCAGCACTGCGCTCGGCCGAGTGTTCCAGTCTTGGCTTGCGGCGATACCTTGGTCTCTTATCAGAACCGAATATTGGGTGCTGAGAACATGGCTGATACAAAGACTAAGCTTGGCTTGGGAAATACATAGCATAGCTAGATCTTTTTGCATCTCCACGTCTCTAATCATTTTGCACTTAGATGGTATTATTGTATTATTGGCGGCTAATGGGCGGATATCGAAGTCGGCTAATGTGAGCATTGGCACATCATGGTCATCTTTTGTCCGTGGGATTCTTCGCAGACCGAGGGCAGCAAGGCGATCCCTCATTAGGCATGACCACCAAATCCGCTTCCATAATTTTTGTGTCTTAACGTCTGTGGTGGAATTGACGGGATTGCAGTGGAGTCCTATTGAATTTGCAGACGAAATTGCGGCACCTATCCAATGCCAGGTGTCTTTCTGGCCGTCTGGATTTTCTAACCAAAAAGACATGAGGAGAAGGGCTTGGACAATAATCACAACATTGGACTCGTAGTCAAAATCATAGAGCGCCTATAAATGTCAAACTTATGGTTAATGGTAGTTCCAGAGCATACATACCCTAGTCTTAAGGTAAAAGGCTTTCCGTGCAGCTCTCCTCGTGGGGTATCCGGCCGCAGTCAAATATGACTTATCCACAAAGGCGACCCCGGCAAACATGACAGCTTGGAACAGAAGCAGGCTCACTCTGCCATTTTCGCCAGTTCCCTTGTTCACAATTTGTAAGAAGTCGTGCACGTCAAGCAACGGCATGTATGGGTGGACAAATTCGATATAGCTCCAAAGAAGCTCGTTCCGAAAGGCGATTTCTGGAATAACAGTAGCTCCTTTATTCCACAGGTGCATCATATCCTCTGCTGCCATGCATGTTGGCAGTGGCTGAATATATGCTGGGAGAAAGCCATCGGAGAAATCTCGTGGAGATTCGGAGTCTATGGTGGTAGCCATCGGTGGTGGAGAAATCGATTTTATTCGAGAGGCTCGAAGGTCGCCTGTAATACCAACGGAATTGACAATATCGTCGAAGCTAAGGGGCTGTCCCAGCCGAGTTTTGCCTGAGACTAAAATCCGTTAACTTGGCTATGAATGCAATGGACCTTGTAGCAACTAACCCAAAGGGTGGGGCATATCGCTGTCACTTTCATCTTCGTCGCTAGGTGGGCTTGAGGATCGGCTCGAATTGTCATCAATATCGGGACTGGAGATATCGATCGGGTCGGCGCCGTCGTTGGAAACATCTGTCCTCGACAACGAGCTGTGTAAACGAGAGTGTGAATGGCTATGGTGGCCGTCGACTCCTGAAGTTTTGAGAGAGCTTGTCCTATCAAATCACTATTAATGGGAGCCTTGGAGTCTTTTTTGGAGACATACTTCTTATGCTTGGTTTCTGGCACGGTACACGGAATTGCCCCGGATTTGCAATTTGAGCATGGCGCACCATGTTCAACGACATCACAGCGAACTTTTCGTGACCGACATACCTGACATGCCTTTGCAGCCCTCCGCTTTATAGGCTGTCCTTTTGCGTTGAGACCTAATCTTCTGGCTTTTCGTTTTGAAGTGGGTGGTGCAGCGATCTGGGTGGCATTATCAGGCCCAGCAGAGATAATGTCTGCAGGAATGATTTGCCGGGGCATTATAATAATTTCAGATGTTGAGGGCAATTGCCCGTCGTTTATAAGGGGATATCACCGATGCAATGTCCATATACACCTTATTCCGTCAATTGAAACAAAATTTAAGAGGTTGTAGAAGTGTGGAGAATTGCAATAGTCCTTGCGTGCGGGGTGAGGTTTGTGCTGGTGTGGGGAATGATAGAGATGGACCATTTTAGTGGAGTTCCAGTATTCGGACACTAGTTTCCGGACACTAAGCGATTGTGAGTGCCCGCGCGGGCGCCTATGTGAGTGAGCGATTAGTCATATCATATGCTGAACTCAGTCATATGTTTGGCAACTTGCGCCCTGTCATTTAATCAAACTGGCTGGAACTCGTCCGCGCTCAGCAGTATCCGGACACCGAAAACCGGACACCGGTGTCCGAACTAGAACTCATTTTAGTGCAAATGTGGTTAACGACCACAGTGGAGACCGGCCACAACCCGACTCCATCTGCCGCATATCTAGGGGAAAATGAGGGGTAACCCCGCCTTTTCCATGTCGGAAGTTTATTCACCCGCTATGGGTGATTTATTATTGGTGTAATTTTTAACAGAATCTAGAACATGCGTATTATTTGATTTACAGTTTTGCTTTTCCTTGAGCAATAACGGCCCACGCATCTTCTGTCAGCCTCTCGAACCGTTCTCCATTAAGCCAATAGAGAGCATCACGATCTCCGCCCTCGCCCTCAACCCAAGACTTTTTCAATAAATCACCTTTGGCTTGTTTGAATGTTACACCAGTTGAGATTCTGTGAATTATTAGTAATTTCGTCTCAACAGAGTCAAATGTCAGTACGACTTACTCTTTCGTAATTCGGACCAGCCGCGGGATTGCGTAAACGGGGAGGCCAGTCTTCCTTAGAGATCCATACAATTTTTTTATGAACCTCGTCTCGTCGCCGTTCAATAATGTGATGGCCGCTGCTCCTGCTTTCCCATCATATCCATTCAAGGCAACTCCGTACACAACGACATCCTCCACACCCGACAATGCCGCAATATGGTCTCTTACCTCGCCTGCACTAACGTTTTCTCCCTTCCACCTGAAAGTATCACCAATGCGGTCATGGAAATGTACCCACCCATCGCTGTCCTGGATCACGAGATCGCCCATTTTTTGAAATAGATCACCCTTCACGAACACATCCGTAATGAGCTTTTCCTCGGTTGCTGATGAGTTCCCCAAATACTCCGTGAGCAGACCTCGGTCTTTCACCCGCCCAATAACTTCACCAGCCTCTCCCAACCTGCACTTTACACAAAATCCTGTTTTTGGATCCCGGTAGGGTAGCTCAGTTTCCGTGTCGAATTTGACAATGAAAGTATCGTTTTCATACCACCTTCTGATCGGACCGCCATATGCAAGCCTTCCTGCACCCCATGCACCGAAGCCGAAGTTATCGAACTTCCCCAGTCCCTCAGTCGAACGGTAAAACTCCCTTATTTCTGGAATGCCAAAGCGATCCTTAAACCTCTCCCAAATCTCCGGACGCATGCCGTTGCCATTGGCTACTATGCAATTGTGGCTCTTATCATACGGACTTGGTGGCGAATTGACCAAATACCTGCATAACTCACCCACGTACAGAATCCTTGTAGCACGAGATTCAGTTACGTCTTTGAAGAATCGCGATGCTGAGAACTTCCTCGCCAGGACGAAACATGACCCATTTCCAAACGAGTAGCAAAATCCGGTAAAAAGACAGGTTCCGTGAAAAAGTGGCAGAGCAGAGTAAGTGCGTAAGGGGAAATATTTTCGAGGTTTTGCGTAATCGTGGGAATGCATTGTGCCCGTGGTGATCATTTGTGCATTGCGTATTGCGCAAGCTTTGGGCTTGCCCGTTGTTCCAGAGGTATATATCAGACATGCAAGATCTTTCAGAGAACGTTTAGCAGTCGGGAGTGCGGTCGGCGTCGTTGGGAGGTCTGAAGGCGTAACCAAGGTGATACCGGGATTCTTAGGTGCAGGCGTATTTGGAAAAGCGACAAAGTTCAGAGAGAAATGTGGTGAAGAGCAAGTCAAGGCATCGGATAGTTCTGGCGTAGAAAGAACCAGACTGCAATTTGATACACTTAAACAGTGGTTCAATGGATCATCTATATTTATTCTTTAGTATGGCTTTTGCGAACATCCTCTCACTACGTACCTCTCAAATTGGTATTTATTAATGCGGCAACAGCGCCGAGTTTTTGAAGCGCGAGAATAGTCATAACCATTTCTGGGGAATTCGACATGAAAACTCCAATGAAGTCACCTGTCTCGACTCCTTTCTCATGCAAGAAAGACGAAAGTCTGTCAACCTCTGATT
Organism: Pseudogymnoascus sp. 04NY16; assembly: GCA_001630575.1. Classification (NCBI taxonomy): domain Eukaryota; kingdom Fungi; phylum Ascomycota; class Leotiomycetes; order Thelebolales; family Thelebolaceae; genus Pseudogymnoascus; species Pseudogymnoascus sp. 04NY16. Next base: position 32,381 of record LNAU01000535.1, on the reverse strand, counting down.
CTTGTTAGCCAAATCAATTTATGGACCCGAGAGAACATACCATGTTTCAACTGCCCAAATGTCCATGTTTGACCCTCAAACCACAAGGCATCACATGTCGGATCCGCTCTCGAAAACACACTGTATATTGTACAGCTTTCTCCCAACTGCGAGAAGTTCTCAAATAATCGTTTTACACCATTATTTTCACGCTTAATCTCGCGAATATCTGTTTCGATACCGTACCTGGCATTGATATAGGAGCCACCGGCAACCAACGCTGCACCGGCGAGGGACAGAGCCTGAATGTTCATCTCGAGTGATGAGGAATCTTAAATTGAACAAAAATGCGGGGAAATCAATACACGACTTGGCCTTTAACAGAACCAAAATGTACATTTCCTACCTCCAAATTCATATACATCATATACCATGGTCACAACCGAACACTCCTCGGTCTCGGTCAGTGGTAACATCCCGAGTCTAACTACCGTTTGCAGTTAATAATAACATATATAGCATAAAAGCACTTAAATTTAGATTGGGGATCATTAGCGCGGACTAGCTATCAGGTGCGGGCAATTCGACTGATCTCAAATCCGGGGTTGATGTGGGTTTGCGGCAGTTCGCGAATCTCGCTGCCGAAGGCCGAGGCGCAAATGTGGTCACTACCGACGATCCAATTTTTAGAGCTTCTTTATATTTTAATCGTAGGTTTCGGCATTTATTACATTCTTGTAAGCTGTATTAACTATATTTTTCTATATACCCCTGCTTTTGATAACTTACATTATGAGTTCAGCACAATCACGTCTCAGTTCGGTCATGGGCCACCTAGGCTCGCCTGCTGATGGAAAAGCTAGGCTCTTGCAGAAGAATCCGGACGACATAGTAGGTTCTTTCGTAATATGTGCTTTAATTAGACTCTTACATTGATGCCAGGTTATCACCCTTGCCATCCGCACTCCTCTCACAAAGGCCCGCAAAGGAGGCTTGAAGGACACACCAATTGACGACCTGCTTATCGCTATCCTAACTCAAGTTCGTGAAAAATCAAAGTTAGAACCAAGCCTCGTTGAGGATGTCTGTGTTGGCAACTGCCTTGGTAGCGGTCAAGCCTATGTTGCCCGCTCAGCCGTCCTGGCTGCGGGGTTCCCTATCACCACCGCTGCTTCAATAGTCAACCGCTTCTGTTCATCCGGCCTTCTTGCCATCCAAGGTATCGCCAATCAGATCTCGGCCGGATCTATCGATGTTGGTGTTGCCGTTGGTGCTGAGTCCATGTCCACAACTCCAGATGGTGGCGCACCAAAGATGAGCGATAAGATCATGAATCACCCAATTGCATCGCAGAACCAGATGTCTATGGGATATACTTCTGAGGAAGTTGCTGGCCAATTTGATGTTAGCCGCCAGGCAATGGATCAGTTTGCGGCCGAGTCATATCAAAAGGCCGAGAAAGCACAGAAGGAGGGTTGGTTCGACGACGAGATCACTCCCATCATTGTCACAATAAAGGATCCAAAGACCGGAGAGGCAAAGCAAGTCACCGTCAGCAAGGACGATGGTATTCGATATGGCACCACGGCTGAATCTCTAGGCAAAATCCGCAACGCGTTCCCCCAGTGGAAACCAAGTCGTACCACCGGCGGTAACGCCTCTCAAATAACTGATGGTGCAGCTGCTGTTCTCCTGATGAAGCGCTCGCGCGCAATAGAGCTCGGTCAACCGATAGTTGGAAAGTTCGCCGGCTCTACAGTTGTTGGTCTTGAACCAAGGATCATGGGTATCGGCCCAAGTTATGCCATTCCAAAGATTTTGGGCAAGGTTGGGCTGGCCAAGGAGGATATCGACGTCTTTGAAATCAATGAGGCTTTCGCATCTATGGGTGTTTATTGTGTGGAGAAATTAGCTCTGGATAAGGCAAAGGTTAACCCACGAGGTGGTGCTATTGCGTTGGGTCATCCTCTTGGCTGCACCGGTACTCGTCAAGTGGTGACTGCGTTGTCGGAGTTAAGGAGGCAGGATAAGAGAATTGCGGTTACATCTATGTGTGTCGGAACTGGGATGGGTATGGCTGGAATCTTCGTTTCGGAACATTAATCAGTAAATGAGCACTAAAGAAGTACAATAAGTGTATAGTAATGATAAAATTGTGGCCCTATTATGAGATGACAGCGATGGATGTGTTGGGGGGGTTTCGAGGCATGGATAATGTTTTATAAAAACGTTCGCTTTAGACTTGATTATCATAGGTTATTTTACATGAAGCTATATTTACAATGATCGTATATTATATATTGGGTTGCTGGTATTGGGTTGCTGTATCAAACGTTCTATTATAATTATCACAGTTTCTTCGTAAAACACTCCATGGTGTAGGGTGCAGAATCTGGCAAATTCTCGGTATGTAACTGTATATTTACTCTGCCATCTACCATTCCGCTTATAAAGTATACTTGTAATCAGGATGATGATCGCCCAACGCCTCCCTTTGTTCTTCCAATGACAGGTGTGCAACATCCCTCAGTAAGTGCTCCCTATGGCTCACCTTCTTCCGGTTCAGAGATTTAAGCCAAACCAGGTTCGCTGCTAGCAATGCTACCGTCACTACGCAGAAAGACAGGTTGAGCTTTGCCGCAAACGCGTATTGTGGAGCATCTTTCTTAGGATATATCCATGTGCTGAGAATGCCGCCCGCGTTGGTCATGATGAAGCCAAGAGCGACTGCCGTGGCGCGTCGCGTATGGGAGGCTGAGTTGTTGGGGATCCAGGATATCATAGATGGTGCAGAGGAATATACGCCAATAATCAAGAAGCACAGTGCCGTATACTTCTGTCCAAAACCTTTGGCGGTTAGGAAGAGCGAAAAGCCGACAATAGCGACTAGTGTGGTGGCTATCGCAGTTAGGCCTCGCTGCTTGTAGTGATCTGCCGTATACGCCGAGATCATCGTGACGATGAAAGCTAAGACGAAAGGAGGTACGGTGAGAAGCTGCGTATGGGTTGCGTTGAAATTGAGTGTCTGAACGATGGTAGGCGTGAAGTATGCCAGGCCAAAGAGACTGCAACCATTGCAGAAGAGGGCGATCACGTTTATCCACACATGGAGGTCTTTGAAAGTAGAGAGTAAAGATTTCCACGATAATTTCGCCCCCTCGACAGAGTTCGCATCGAGAGTGAGTCGGTAGTCGCAGTGGTCGGCGTGTGCCTTCGTAAAAGTCTTCACACCTTGTGGATTATTTGGCATGGCCCAGAAACATAGGGATGCGAAACAGACGGTAAAGAGCCCTTCCAGGAGAAAAATCCATTGCCATCCGTGCATGTTGCCAATTCCATTCATTTGCTGAATGCCGGCGGCAAGGAGACCAGAGAAGGCGCCAGAGAGAGCGGCGGCGGAGAAAAAAAGGGCAATCCTGACTTGCAGTTCATGAGGCCGGTAGAAGCCAGATAGATACAGGACAATGCCCGGGAATAGGCCACCTTCGCAGAGACCAAGAAAGAAGCGACATGCAAGAAGGCCTGAGTATGTCTTTATCTGGGACTGAAGGGTTGTCACAATGCCCCATGCCAGCACCATCCCTGGAAGCATTATCCGGGGTCCGATCTTCTTGAGGATGAGATTCGACGGTAACTCAGCCGCAATATATGGCACGTAGGTAACGGTGATTGCTGACAAGGGTGTCAGTCCCTGAAGCCTTCCATATATCTTTATTGAGGAAAAAAGGGGGCTTACCAATTTGATATTGGGTATCGGAGATTCCAAGGTCCTTCTGGAGGCCAGCAACACGAGCGTTTCCAATATTTGCCCGATCTAGAAACGCCAATAAATACATCGAAGCCACAAGAGGAACCAGCAGAATATCCAGCCTAAACAATGTTTTCTTGTCAAGTACAGGGTCAAAGTAGGGCGTCAGACCCTCCTCAGACTTAGAGTTTGGCATAGCGCTTTCGCTGCGGGCCATCTCCAGTTGGTCTATATCCATCTTACCATTCGTAGTATCGGCGATTGTCATGACGATGATTAGGCCCAGGAAGAGTTATGTAAACGACGGCAACTACAAGTCATAGAAGGTAAAAGAGGTTCTCAAGAGAAGAATAGAATGTCACAGGTCGCTTTCTTGGTGGTGACACGACGCTATGATAGACGTGGCATAAGAGGGATGATGAGAGGTCTTATGCTTTGGGCGAGGCCGGACAGCTACCTCAATCCGCGTCTGTGGAACAGGCGAGACATTGTTTCTCTCAATCAATTCTCCAGTGAAGGAAGCCAATAGTGAGGCACCATAGTGTCCCAACCGAAAAGCGTCACAACCGAGGACTGTCACAACCGAGATCGATGAGGATACTACGATAGAAGTAGTGTGGGGAAGTGGGGGAAATAAAAAGTATATTCTACTTCGGTGATAGTACAGAGGAGAATGGGTTGGTAGTTGCAGTTGGGCCCACCTTACCCCGCACCAGCGAGTATATTGTACTGGGATATGAACTCGGCAGGTCGCATCATAGACTTCTCCACGCGTGCTATAGAGAATGGAAAATAGATACTAACCGCAGTCGGAATACGGTCCTTAGCTGATGTGTTATTATTTATTTCCTATTCGATAATATCCCTAGAGCCTGGTTGTCTGCGAGGCTAATATAGTCTTCGTAGTATTTGACGGAGTGGTTCGGCATGTTTAGACCTTCGACCCGGCATCTATCTTCGGTCGCGAATCGACACTAGAGTCCACTATATTTAATATTCTTATCTACAACGTATATACTATGACTCTCGTTAAATACTTCCTACGCCGAAGTACGTTCTCTTGACACGGCCGTTCTGGAATATTATTTATTTGCTAGCTACTCTATGTGGCCTTTCCCCCATATACAAAAATAATGACCGAGTTCATGGGCATCTTCCTAGTCTATGGAAGTGACTTCGCCAGGATCCTCTACGCGGCAGGAACTGTTTGTGGTGAAGTGTAAGGAGGCGGTGGTGGCGGCGCAAAAGATTTAGAATAATTGTAATTATGACAATGTCAAGCAGTGGACAGGGCAGTATATGGTGGATGGGTCGGTGATTGAAGTTTTTGCACCGCCGCAGGTGGGATGGAGTTGGAGAAGTGAGGAAGAGGACGACGAATCAAACCATTGACTTCGTAAATTCCAGTACCTCTTCTACCATTAGGCCCGTGATTGAGGAGATAACTAAAAATACATTCATATATAGAAATAATAAATAGAGATAGGAATAATCTGCCACAAAGGATAATGGATAATTCGCTGTACTTGCTTTTTTATATGACAGGAAAAATATACAAAAAACACAAATAACAGTAAGTGTTCTCTAGTCCTCACCCGCTCAACTACTAATACAACGATTTTAAGTTTTTAATAGATTGGCAACAGGGGCAGGAGCAGGAGCAGGGCAGGAGCAGAAGACGAGCAGGAGACCGAGTTGGACCAGGCGCTAGTGGCAGAACTAGGGACCCAACTAGTGACGGAGTTGGAACAACGCTAGAGACGGAAGCTAGAGACAGAGTAGACGGAGCTGGAGATATAGTTGGAGATTGAGTTGGAGACAGAGCTGGGGGCGGAGGCGGGGCTGGCGGTTATGTTATATGTTATTACCAAAGCCTGCAAACGGCGTACTGATGTGCAATGCATCGCGTATCAGTCCACCTCTACTCGAACTCAACCACTATCAATTTAGATTTAATATTCAATTACGTCACGGATGACGTCGACTCGTTAAAGCTTCAAACGTGCCTCATCATCTAGGGTTCGCCCATTAGTCAAAAGGCCAAATATATAACGGGGAGCATCGCCTAGAGAAAAGGCAGCCTGTACTCGACCAATCTCATTCAGAACGACGACTCGACGCAATTATGTCAAACTCATCAGATCGCGCCCCAGTAGCAGACCAGGCCGAGGCTGACGCCTGGTTTCCGTCTCCATATCCCTCACACAGTATACTTCTATGAAGACGGATTTTGATTCCGCCAACTATCCAAATGCATATACTGGCGGCAAGTGGAAGGTTCTCCTCATCGCCACGCAGGAGCGATACCTGAAGATGGCGGATGGCAACTTTTTTTTCGACGGGCAACCACCCAGTTGAAATGCTTTTGCCGTTGCTCCACCTCGACGCCGCCGGCTTCGAGATTGACATAGCCACCATCTCAGGAAACCCGGTGAAGCTCGAGATGTGGGCGTTTCCGCAGGAGGACGAGGCTGTCAAGGGCATCTATGAGAAGTATAAGGAGAAGATTCGCAACCCGCTCAACCTACATGATGTGTGGGGTAAGGGGTTCACAAAGGATACGCCGTACATTGGAACCTTCATCCCTGGTGGCCACGGCGCGATGAACGATGTCCCATTTTCGGAGACTGTTGGTAAGATCCTGCGATGGGGAGACGAGAATCAGCGCTTCTTAATTACACTCTGCCATGGCCCGGCGGGCATGCTTGCCGCCGATATTGGCAAGCCCAAAGGCAGCAAGTTCATCTACGACGGCTACGAAATTGTCGTCTTCCCCGATTCGTTAGACACCAACGCAAACGTCGACATAGGCTATATCCCTAGCAAAATGCCATGGTATGTTGGCGAGAGACTTCGAAAGCTTGGCATCAAGCTCCGAAACAATAGCATCACCGGCGAGACGCATAGGGACCGATATGTTATTACGGGAGACTCGCCGTTGGCATCGAACAACCTCGGCAAGCTCGCCGCCAATGCGCTCCTCGAGGACGTCGCTAAGCGTACATAAACCATTTATATACTAATCCACCTACCTCAAGAAATCCTCTGGATTAGTCACATGAAACTGTAACTATAAAGACACAACGCCAACAACCAAATTATTTTCTTATATCTCACCCATAAATTCATAGGTCGTGATTTTATGGATTGATTTCTCAATTGCCAAGGATACAAAACATCCAAAGTGGTACTGTGGCCCCGGCCCCAGCCTTTGCCGAGCCAGACTCCAAGACAAAGCCGGGTTTCAGGAGCGTCGCATAAACCGGCCCGCCCCCTAACTTGTGAACTCCCACCACCAAAAGTTCCGTCTGTCTGATACAAATTTTCGACTTCAGGCAAGCCATCACGTTACAGCTACGCTTAGTCGTTATGGGCCTCGGACTTGTGGAGATGAATCGGGAAGGTGAAGTTTAGAGAGGTTGGATATGAAGGTCCAAGTACCCCGTTTTCTACATTTCGTATTTCTTCTGTCTTGTTCGCTCTCTGGTTTTCGATTTTGTCAATTCTTTTCTTTGTGGCTGGCCATCTTCTTTCTTCGAGTCTAGAGTCTGCGACTTCTTTTTTTACCTACCTACTCGACTATTTTCGGCCACTTCTCACCACGTCTAATAACCAACACTCAACACTCGAAGCCCCAGTTCCAAGAACCTCAAAATGCACTTCCCACTCTTCACCACAGCCCTTCTCTTCCTCGCCCCCCTCACCTTCGCCCTCCCCTCCCCCTCACCAAACGCCAACCTCGAAATTCGCCAACAACAACAAGCCCCCATCCAAACCATAACGTGCGCAGACTACTCCCGCATCGCAAACTACACCGCCATCAACAGCAATTCCTCACTCCGAGCCGCCTTCCTCCAAGCCTCGCCCCAAGGCACCGATCCCACACGCGTCATCCTCGATCGCGCCTCAGTGGAGTTCACCGCGAAGAATCTGAAGTTCGATCAGGCGCTCAATGCGCAGTGTGGGAATCTGAGTACGGTGGCGTTTAGGGAGGTGAATTCGAATTTCTCACAGGGTGTGGTGGCGGGGTGGAAGGTTGTGGCGCCGGTTGGGGCGGTGATTGGGGCTGGGAGGGAGGTGTGGTGTGTAGTTGTTTTTGTTGTGATGTATATTGGGTTTGGGGCGAGTTTGTAGAGAGAGAGGGTGAAGGCGGGAAGGCTGTTATGGCGGCGGTGTTTGGTTAGAACTCGTGGTGGTAATTGGTTTCTGGGTATGATTATGTGAAGGCTGGGACTTCGATTGGGAGGAGATGTGTGGAATAATAGGACTATATCATATATCAACACCGATGCACGCCTTCTTCTCTAGTTCTCCAGATCTTACAACTAACGTGGTCCACAGAGCACTTATCTGATCTTAACGCAGGAGCCGAGACCGAGGGACTTGTTACTAGCTAACAGCCTGAGCAAGGGCATTTGCCGTTGTGATGGTAGCCAAATAACTCATTATTATTTGCCGCCCGAGATATGACATCCGACTGGGGGTGGGCGTCCCCTTGGGATCGGCGATTATTTCTCTTCTTTGGCCAGCCAGCAGCATCCTGGGGATGGTTAGTAAGCCACACCACCCGCCTTGCTGTTGTTGGATCCAATGTCGACATCTCAATATCATACCTAACCTACGGGGACTATTACAGTAAAAGAGGAGATATTGTCAGGCCGAACACCTTTAGAATGGCATATACAGAGACTCCTGATTCCCACCGAACGTGCGCTACTCTCCTCCCGCAAATCCCCATCTAGATACCACTGACTTCCCAAGCATCCTAATCGTCCTAACAGCCCTTTCATTTCTTCCCCAGTTTTACCAGCTTTGGTCCAAAAAAGACAGCAAAGGCATCTCCATCAGCTACGTCCTAGCCAACCTCCTCGTCGCAACCGAGCAATTAACGCTCGTGACATACGTGACAATAAATGTCCCCGAATCAGCCGGGGGAACCTTCACCCACGACCCCCTGAGCACCGGCGACTGGCTCAATCTTGTCCAAACCTTCGTGACCTGGCTTCTATTCCTAGTCCTGTAAGTCTTTCCCCCCAGCACCCACCTCCCGCACACCCACCCCTAACTCGGCCCACCTAGCTTTTCCCTATGCCTCCACCTCTCCCCCCCTCGTCACAACAGCCGCCCATACATCAATATATACGCCCTATTCCTCCTCATCTCCCTTATTCCCGAGGCAATCGACCTAGTGGGCGGAACCCCCAACAGCACCTCCTGGCCGCGACAGGACTACCAACAGATGTTTGCCTTCTTCCACGCCATCCTCATCAACCCGATCGTCACACTTATTGGGGGTCTTTCGTTCTTCTTCCAGGCGGCCCAGACACAGCACTACCATGCTAAACAGTCCGCGCTCAGCCTCTGGGGACTCGTGGTGCAGACGGTGGTGTTTGCGCTCGTGGCGGCGTCGTGGGTGTGGCGAGTCGTCTATGCCGAGGCGTGGGATCCGCTTTTTGGGAGTGACGGATTCTGGCACTGGTATTTCAGCTATGGATATCCGGTTGTGGTTAATGGGGTGTTTGCTGCTGTTCAGTTTGGCCTGCTTTTGTTTGTGGTCTGGAGGAGGTGGGGGAGGGTTGGGGAGGGGGGTAAAGGCGGGGATGGCTAGACTGAGCCTCTATTGGGTCCCTGATCGTCATGGCAGAAGGGCGGCTGATTTTTTTTTTGGGTTACCGTGGAGGACTGTGGCTGGTTTTAAATCGAACCGAGACTGACAACGAGAAGGACACCATATCGACACAGAAACGTTGTATCGTCTCACCCAGCTCGCCCTGCCCACCTGCCCACCCTCGCCTTGCCCCACGATCGCCCTTGAGGTGGCAAGAGGCTTGTATCCCACGGCCCTCCTATTTATCGGAATGGAGATTGTCTAAGTAAGGATACATATTATAAGACGGCCTCTTAACCATAGGTAAAGTAATCTACATAGTGATTAATGAAATTAGATAAAAATACTTATCCCTTTCATTATTATTTTTTCGCTATGAGGTAGAAAGTAAGGTGTATAACTTCTTAATTATAACTTAGTCTTCTTTGGGCAATATACATGCTATTAACAGACAAAACGGAACAGAATAGTCACTATGAGCATGGGAATCTGACCTAGTAGTCAGCGAACCCTGCGCGCACGCGCAGCGAGACGGTAAGGACGAAATAATAACCTTTCGCTTTTTTTCCATGCCACTGGAATAGTTTACGACTCCTGGACTTCGCGGAGGGCAGGACTTCCCACTCTCATCCCATATCATCATCAATCTAACTAGCTAGCGGCGCATGGCAAGTTGACAACTGGCTCGTAGTCGGGACTGTCTCGATTGTATCGACAGCCGCATGCACAATAAGATATATCCCAGTGGAGCAAGTCGGCACCTTCAGCGCGCCCGCCGGCGTGGTAAATGTCGACATCCCCGTGCCGGCCAACTTCTCGTTGCTGTACGCATACTGTCCGGGCGCACACTTCTTGAATGGCATGCAACCGATATCGACATGGACCTGGTCAGGATAATACGGCCCGGTGAGCGCATACGTGACAGAGACGGCTGTACCTTGCGACTTCGCCGACCAGGTGCCTACATTCGTTGCCTTGCTGATGACGTTGCCGCCGGCACCAACGTAGAGCGGGCCGCCGATTCCGGCGCTGAGCTGCGCGGCTGTGGGTGTGACGTACCAACCCCAGCGGTTGCAGGTATTGGGCTTGGGGACGAGGGAGTTAAGGGCTGGAGAGAGCGGGGAGGTGCTGTATCCGAAGGCCGTGCCGACGGAGCAGTACCTGACAGTTGGCGGCGGGGGAGGGGGCGGGGGTGTGTATGGGCACTTGGTGCAGCGGTAGGTGAGCACCCAGTATGTGTTGGGGTAGTAGGACGTGCAGGCTGGGTAGTCGGTGCAGGAGAGACGTCCTGTGGCTGAGACTGCGCCCGAGGCGCCGGTCAGTTGGGCATTGGTGTAGAGGTAGAAGACATAGCCTTCGCGGTCGCCGTTCGGGCACATTTCCGCCAGCACGTCGAGCAGGGCGCCACCAGGAACAATAGTGTCGTATGGGATATTGCAGGAGACCGTAGTCTGATCGGCCGAAATGGTGCAGAAGCCATTGCTAGTTGAGTACTGTGGTGTTGGCGTCGTGCTCGCGGGCGCTGACAGACCCAGCCAGATGTCGGCCTCGGTGTATGTGTATCCACTGACGGCGTTGTAGGTGAAGATCAGATTGGGGCCGTGGAAGTCGTAGCAGATCTTGGTCTTGGTGGTGCAGGTCGCTTGATCTCCCACGCATAGGTCCCAGCACATATCCTGTCGGAGATTCTCCAGCGGAAGTTGGAAATTATCGGCATCGGGGATTGGCACGCCTGATGTGTCGGACGTACAGAGGGTTGTGTCCCATCGCTTCGAAAGAGAAACGGCCGAGGCAGAGCTTTCACGGAGGAGCGTGGAAAGCGCAGCAACGAGAAGAGTCGAAGAGAGAAACATGATGGGAGCCGACGCTGTAGTTTGCGCGGTGAGAGGAAGAAATACAGAATTGGGTGAGGATAGAAGAGGGGAGTATTGGAAGAGAATCCTCTTCGTTTTAAGTTTCCAAAGATGACATGACACCTACGCTTACTGACAACAGGCAATCAAAACAATGCCCAATGCACTTACCGCATAGGCAGTCTCATGAGTGAGCTGTCAATAACCGTACTATTTCAGCTACTTTGTTTGCGAGTCTCGACGCCTTGAAATCGATAGTTGAAGTGTCTGCCGTGTTATCCCGGCATTTCACTCGCAAGGTAGGGTCGAATCGAGATGGGTTTGTTTTCCGAAGTGCTTCATTGGCTTGGCTTGGCTAATCCAGCTGAAAGGCTTCTTTATTGAACGGCAAGCTCCACGACTCGTCCAGGGCTAGCTATTCCAAGAGATTCGTAGCGAGTCTAGTGAAAAAAGAGGCTGAGGCTGCGGGTTCTGGGGAACCCCTTTGAGCAGGGCACGGTTGTGTTTAGTTGAGTTTAGTTGGATTTTAAGAGCTATCGCTTGTGCTGTGGTAGCCAAAGCGCTCTTCGCTTAGGCCAGAAAGACCTTCAAGTAAGAGTCTAGACCAAGGCACGTGCCTTACACGTGCCCATTTCCCGACGAAACAGCACTCACGGGGACTCCCGAGCTGAATGAACTTGATGCTAGCCAGCAAGGCGTCGGGACTGAGCGCTGTGTTGTGCTTGTTCTTGTAGACCGCTATGTTCTCTGGACGGCATGTTACAGCAAAGAACAGCACACTTGTTTAATCATTCAAGGGAAACGGCGATAGGGGTAGCTGAGAACTCTTCAGTTGTTAGTCAATGTCCCAGGCGCGTGCCTGAGCCCTACGACAATACCAGCCAGCCGTACGGCGATGATCATCTCGGAGCCTAACGAAACCTGTATTGTCAGTTCCCAATTCCCAATTCTTCTCGTGGTGGTGGGACCCTACCATGCACGGACGTATGGAGTCGACAGATCGACACACACTAACTTAGTGCTGAGGGTACGAAGGTGTGGTACTTATTTAGAGCACCAGTATTTTTATAAGGCCACATGGCACAGCATGGGTGGTGAGACTACTCTGGTTACTTGGACTGCTTAGATACTGTAGTATCTAGTTTTGAACTCATCATGACTATGTTGCTTCCCGAACCCGCCTGAGAATTCTGCTGTCGCAAAACAGGATTTTAGGGAAGAGGTTGCCAAAGCCGAACGGCCAAAAAATAGTCAAAATTGGTGACTAAGGGTATCAACGTCATAGAATTAGCAATATGTATCCTCCTATCAAAACTTATTTATAATTTCTTGTGCCTCGAGGAGTTGGAGATAAGCGCCTATACCAATGGTTAATTTGGCAAAAGTATGCAGAGATAATAATATATACCTGCAGCATTCCACCTCGCATCTGTTTCAAGAAGCGTCTCTTTCATCGTCTTCACAACTGCGAATGACTTTGGAGTTTCCCGGCCAGAGAGCAAGTGAGCCACACAAATACGGTATGCAAAAAAGACACCCCATGATGGCATGTTCTCGAAGTTCCGATTGAACAAGCATTGGTTTTCGACGAGGTTCACACTGATCTTCTCGGTAATCTGTTGAACAACATCTTTTGAATGCTGAGTACGGTTGGTGTCAGGTACAACGCCACCATTAGGGTGAATCCAAGACGTGTGTAGAGCAAGAAGTGCGCTGTATTAATGTCATTAGGAAAGCCCCGAGACTGAGGGAGAGGATATATACCTATAGATAAACGTGATCTGATCATTATCTGGCACGCCCACTTTTAGCGACGCGGCAAGCATTGACCGGAGAGTTCGATCCAGTTGCATCCAGTTGTCATCATCAACCGCCGAGTCGCTAGAGATGGCGTGGAGAACCTGACCTAGTAATCTCGCGGCCTGACACAACAGGGCAAATTTACTCATGTGGCCAGTCATGGGCGAAGACAATGTAAAGGACTCATCTGGCCTGACAATCTAAAGTAATTCGTAAGCATATGGGGAAGAAACCCGGGGCTCACAAAGGCCGCATCCCGTGTATCCGATCACGATAGTGGCTTCCTGTAATCGAGGGATTTTCTAAATCTGTCTTGGGGCCTCCCAAACAGGCCTCATCCTGTGTCTTTGATCACGACAGCGGCTTCCTGGAAATGAGGGATGGTTGGTCGATTTCCGAAATCCGCCTGGGGCCTTTCGAAAGGCCGCATCCTGTGTTTTCCATCACGATAGCAGCTTCATAGAAACGCGAAACGTTTGGTCGATTCTGAAATCTGCCTCGGGCCTCTCGAAAGGCAGCATCCTATGTCTGCGATCACGACCGCGACTTCGTGGAACAGGAGATGGTTGGCTTATTCTGAAAATCTGCCTCGGGCCTTTCAAAGGCCATATCCTGTGTCTGCGATTGGTAGAAACAAGGATGGTCGGTCGATTTCCCAAATCTGCCTAGGGCTTCTCGAAAGGTCGCGTCTGTGCTTCTACGATTACGACAGCGGCTTCGTTAAAAGATGGTTTGCTAGCTTCGGTGCTTTTACCTGCACTGCCCTCTTCTCGTTCAGAAATCTACCCCGAGGGCTAGAGGTCACGTAACCTCTGGCCTCGCAACTAACAATACGCGCGGAAACAGTTGACTGGCTCCTTAAATACTGTCGTGCCATCCATCGACTCAGCTTGGCCACCCCCTAAGTTCCCTATTCATAAGGTTTACTGCAATTATACAACAACCTACAATGTGCTTCGAAATCCTGAACAGGCAATTGAGATTCTACTCTCCTAGCAAAATTCGTTGGCCTATCTTGGCAACACGTGCCTTATATCATGGTATTAGATACTAAAGGCAACGATCTTGAGGAAATTGCACAACGCAAGAGGCCATACTGTGGTTCACAAGTAAGAAAATCAACATTTGTTACGGCTAAAACATGTAACCTATATGCCGCAGAATCTAGTAATATGGTAAAATGCAGTGCATTAAAACTACTCCTAAAATTAAAGGTTTAAAGCATGCTTTTATGTTATCACCTAATATATAGTTAACCGCGGAGAGCCCTCACAAGGCGGCGCTGAGAATTTCGTCTGCGCAAAGACCTTCTGCATATGATCCTCCTTCTTCTCGAACTTGTAATACACTTTGTCTAGATCCTCAACGCGGACACGGTGCGTCACCATCCTAAGCGGGTCAATCTGGCCGTCCTGGATTCTCTTTAGCAGGTCCTCCCAGTAGTACTGTACTGGCGCTTGGCCATTGCCGATGAGTCGGATACCGCGCTCCATTATCGAGCCTAGAAAGGATGTCAGTTAGTGTTCGATTTGAATTTGGAGCCGGCTAACCGATATTGAAGTTGTTTGTATGGCCCACATAGACACCGGTAATTCCGACGCGACCAAAACTTTTCACCGACTCAATCATCTCGTTCAAGATCTCGCTAGTATCTGTTTCAAGGCCGACAGCTATTTCAGCAGTATGAAGCCATCCCTTCGGATACTCGCCAGCCACACATTCAAGTGCAACATCTGGGCCATAGCCATCAACCATCTCCTTCAGCTTGGTTACGACAGGGTTGGTGCCCTTCAGCTCCGAGTAGTTTACACGCTCAACCTTTGGATACTTCTCCTTTACGAAGTCCAGCCGCCAATTGTGATCGATCATGATGACTCTGCTGGCTCCGTTTATGAACGAGAACTCCGCACACATTTGCCCAACAGGCCCTGCTCCCCAGATTGCAACGACATCACCTTTTTTAACGCCAGTGTCCACGACGCAGTTCCAGCTCGTGCACACTACATCTGAGAGGTAGAGACCTTTCTCGTCAGGGACGTCATCTGGAAGCTTGAGAAGGTTTACATCGCCAAGCGGCACGCGTACGTATTCTGCCTGACCGCCAGCGAAGCCGCCAGTGAAATGCGAGTACCCGAACATGCCGGCTGTCCTGCCACCATACATCGCATTCATGCTTTTGTTCGCATTGGTCCTTGCGCATTGCGATGAGAGCTTCTTTTTGCAATACAGGCATTCTCCACACGCGATCTGGAAGCTCGCCACTACTCTGTCACCTTTCTTGAAATTCTTGACTGCTGGGCCCGTCTCATCGATGATACCACAAAACTCATGACCGAGAATGTCACCCTTCTGCATTTCCACGATCGAGCCGTGCAAAAGATGGAGGTCACTGCCACACACCGTGCTGCCGGTGACCTTAAGAATTACATCGCGGTCTTCAATGAGCTTTGGCTTTGGGCAGTCAACTATCTGTGTTAGTGAAGGAATGCCTGGCAATAACACGAGCTGGCTTACTGATTTGCACTTTGTTCTTTCCCATCCAAGCTAGCGCCTTCATCCTAATGTTTGGATCACCATACTCCTCTGGATCGAGCGCAGGGTTTGAGACGTCCTGAGCGGTAATTGCGTTGTTGTCGTAGCCAATGGCTTGCTCGACCTTGTGCGCCATCTGTGACGTCGCCATTTTGAAGACTGTCTTGCTGAGCAATCTGAAAATCGATTAGAGCAGAAGGAAGATTGTAACTCGGGAGAGAATAAAGTGAATCCATTCGTATATTAATATTTTCTCTGCTGCCGCCGTGACGTCCACGCATCTACCGAACGTACCGTCATCATTATTTCTTCATTGCTAACCGACCTCATGTTAGGATCTGTGGTAGGGGCTATTATTTGTGTTATCCACTCCGCGGCAATCTCCAAGATCGTTACCAGACGTCGTGATTAGTAATGGCTTTAGAGTTTATACGAATGCTATCACAGAGAAAAGACAAGCAAATGACAGCCTGCGGGTTAGGAGATCGACCCACTAGTGAGTCGCGGGCTTGCAACTACCATCAGCCCTACATACGGATCATAGACTCCCGGGTGGGATGTCGTGAAGGGGGGTGCAGCAGCTAGCAATGTGCAAAGCTGATTATGTCAGCATGGATAGATAGCTAAGCGGGTTGCTTTATGCCGCATATTACTGGACGTAGTTTACAGAATACATCACTATAAGCCCAAACAAATAATAGCCCCTGCCACGGATCGTGACAGCAATACGATTAGATGGATATGGATCTTAACGTGATGAAGAAGCGAACCATCTTTCTGTGCAATGATTCATTACATGACGCCGTATTGCCGCTTGACTCACGTAATACCGCTAGCTCAGACCCAGCTACCAGCGAATTCGCCCACGACGACAAGATGATGTGAAAGTTTGGGATCTTCCGCATCGACATCGACCTGCTATTCCACGATCTCTGATCTTGGAGATTGATCGGTACTGGCTTTGGAATCTATACGGCAGCTAGCAATACAGACGGATATTGGGTCTTCCGTGGTGAAGAAGCGAGCTATCTTTCTGTGTAATGATTCATTACATGACGCCGTATTGCCAAAGTAGACTGTAAGACTTATATGATCCATTAGAAACACTACGGGCCCCCGTCACTGTATTCTAAAGCCCTAGCCGCGTAGGACGTTAAGTGGTACTGTATAAATTTACCGCAGGACTCCCGAACCTAGCCTGCTGACGAATTCCATGTGTTCCTGTGAACTATAAATTCTTCGTCTGATACACACTTTTTGTTCTAAGAGATTCAATTCTTCCGATTAAAAACCCTAACTTACCTAATACAATGGCAAAGTTCAACTCTCAGGCAGTGCAAGATATACCACACCTAACCCTGTATGGCGCGCAGCTCGCATCTGCTGCCGCTATCGCAAAGGCACAGGAGATACAAGTCCCCGAAGATATTGCTATTGTGGATGCTTCGCAGCAACTCCTCCACTTCCAGCGCATGCCGAAAGCAAAATACGCTAGCATCGACATTGCCATCAACAAGGCCTTTACCGCTTCTGGATTTGGACTCCCAACGCATGCGTATAAGGAGAACGTCTCGCCTGGGGGGCCTTTGTTTGGTATAAATAATAGTAATGGAGGAAGGTTCATGACCATCGGAGGCGGACTACCAATTGAAATAGATGGGCGAGTTATTGGAGCTATTGGATGTAGTACTGGCACACCTGATGAGGATCGGCAGGTGGCACAGGCTGGGGTGGATGCGGTACTAGCACACGTGAAGAAGGAAAATGGATCGTAGGCATTAAGGATATGATTTAGTGTAGTTAAGGTATTCACAATCAACGTCTTTATGGAACTTGGATATCACATCGTACGTGCCCATCCATATCATAGGGCTTATTCTCGTTTGGTGGCATGGCCTTTGCCTTCTTAGCTATATCGCAGGCATGATTCGATCGTCTGACACGAAATAAAAAATGCATGGGCCGATAACTAGAGAGCGTCTAGTTGTCGTATAGTATTCATCGTCTCAAGAGTATTCTGGGATGTCCACCAAGCTACCATAATCCTTACACGCAAACGGAAGGCAGCTTCTGTGAATTATGAACTACCAATTTCTATCCGCAGCGAGCATCCTTATATAATCAATTGCCCCCGGAGTCTCGGCCCACGAGTTGTATGAATACAGAAGCTTGAGCTGCATCTCTTCCTTACTGCCACTACTGTAACTACCCGGCCGAGCTGTCAAGTTGTCTCCAGGCCGCACAAGAGCTGGCCAGAAGTACCTATTAGACTTATCCACGGCGTTGTACATGTCCGACACTTGGGTTTGAAAGTCATCGATCAGCGGATCTAAATTGTCGCTCTCTATAATATCCCGTCGCTGAGAGATAATATTACTAGCCATCTGGTTACGGATATTGTCGACAACTTCCTGTGGGAGCTTCTGTCCTATTGCTGCGGCGCTTTTTAAGGCTTGAAGATCGAAAAGGATGCGGATCTTGAGTAAAGTGACGGATATGCTGTGGGAGAGGTCTGCACGAGCGAAGAGAACAGGTGGCTCAAGTGCATTCTGGTCCTTCAGATCGAGATATGGCTCATCCAAATCTCCCCAATCGTAATCGATGCGCTCACCTGTCGAAGCCCACCACTTCACAAAATCATAGCATTCCTGATCTCTCCCCAATCGCAAGAATAACGCGGGCACAGCATCCCGAACCCCCATGTTGTCGCTGCGGCAGAGGCGAAGCATGTCCAACAGGTGGTTGAGCGCTGCGTCCACCGCAGCGTAGGTGCTGATTTCCAGGAGGGCTTCTACCAACGCATACCGAGCTCGCATGTATGGACGGGTTTTGACGATGCCCCAAAAGTGGCCCGCTTCGTCTTCAAAGATCGTTTCACCGGCGGGCGTCATGAAGTCGCGCGGCGCCGCTCGTAGTGTTGCTTCTTCATCTTCGAGGGCGACTCGGGATTTCTTGACATCTTTGCAAGCGCCTTCGTGGTCTGGCCTGTCGGATATAAGGTGCTCTTGGCTACAGTAGAACGTGACCTTACATCCGGCACATCTAGAGAGGCCTTCTTTCGCGCCACAAATCGGACAGCTTGGCGTTGGATTGAGACTCATTCTTTATCGGACCGTCTATTCCGACGTGGGTTGTTTACGAGCCCTATTTTCAGCTCAAGGCACCTATTGAAACAAAAAGCAAGGCAAATCTGAAGATGGCTCGGAAGCTGTCCCCGAAATTGTAGGAGTAGGAGCGGGCTAGTGACCTGACCCGACAAGCTTTTAAGCCACTAACCCAATTTATGTGCCAATACCCAACCAACCCTGCCAAAGCATGGGCGCAGCCACAGCGGAGGCGAACTCCAGATACTAGATGTAGGTATCTAGAGCTAGGGTCTTTGTTGGATTGTATACCCTATCCAATCCAACACGCCCTCTTCCTCTTCAGCCACTTCCAGCCTGAGCACAGGCTTTTAATTAATTAAATATATGCAGCAGCCCCTTCAATTTAGAGCATAACGTCACAAAATTGGTTTCTAGAGGCTTACGCGGCGACCGTCCCCAAGCCATCCCGGAAAGAATCCACCTTCCGACACGTGATATCCCCGTATTTTCCCCCGTATTGTCCCCTTTCGTTGTAAACACTATCCATTCTCCAACCTTGCTCTAGCTTGCTCTTGGCTCGCTCTTGGGATGCTTATCGCTTGCTCATTAACACCACAAGCCTCTCTTCAACTTCAATGGTAGCATGCGGCGGCTCACCATGGCGGCGCACCATGCTACCATCGACACCGTCGTTATTCATGTGAGAAGGCCTCAGATAATGCTTCCCTAGTATCTCCAGTGGGATGCTAGGCCTCGTAGTACAGGTAATGATGTATACTACTAGCGGAGATGATTCCCGTCGTGCCGTAAGCTCCGCGCAGAGAAACTGGGGATTCACTGTCGTCAGGAGTTATTATTGTCTTTTCCTTGTCTGTTTCGAACGAATAATTATCGTAGGATTCGATTTCTTAGTACCAGCCTAACCATATACTGCTCGTGCAGTCAGCGCCACTTGCACTTACTCCGTAGTGGGTCCAGTTGGAAATGCGGGGGCGGAGTGATAAGACGAGTGTCAAGACGAGTGACAAGACGTTCTCGAATCCCCCAATTCGCCTTTGCCTTTTTGGGTCCCAAAACTACGGGGAGGTCCTTCCAGAATTTCCTCTTTTATCGATCGGATATGCCCTCTGAATGCCTGACCGCCGTTGGCATCCTTGTACGCCCCATGCGCCGACCGAGCTCATGTGTCTAATATTAGCGCGTCTCACCTCATTGTCATTGTCGCGACAGTTCATACATATAAGGATGCGTCTCTCCTCAAAGGTAGGGGAGGGCAAGACGACGAGAGACTCCATAAAGAGAAGGAGAACGGGCACCTGTCGCCACAATTGATAAAACTCCGTTGGACCTCGTCTTCCTAACAACATCGCTTATCTACTGGTAAGCACCGCTCAGAATGTCGACGAACGAGGTCTCCAAAACTGAGGTCGCCGGCGACGCCATCGTCGAAGACATCCACACGCACTTTCCGGTCGTTGCCGAGGGTTCAGGGAAGACCGCTAATAATGAGGGTGCCAAGGAGAGAGAGGTGTACAATGTAAGTCAGCGGAAGTTCCCCGATTGATAGTGGATACGGGACAACAGAGCATGTTGGAAATTTATTAACTCTCTGGAAACTAGGCCGAGCTATACGCAGCTATCCAGGAGTCCCGCATTCCGCCATGGAGCAAGGCAGCTAGGAAGTTGTACTGTAAGTCAACAAGGCATAAAAAGACCCCAATCCATAGACAAGCAGGAACTTTGAAAATGACAACTTGCTGACAAGGAGGTAATCAGTGTGCGTTTTCATTGCTTTCTGCTGTGCTTGCGCCAACGGTTATGATGGCTCCTTAATGGGTTCCATTATCGTCATGCCTCACTTTCAATCAAGGATGCACAACGGGAATGATGGTTGGCAAGTCTCCGTCATGACCTCTCTTTATTCTGTGTAAGTCCTGCCCATCCTTTCCTTTCCTGTAACCCTACCATGCTTCCTGACCGACAACTGACACGCGGTTCAATACTTTAGTGGTTCTATTGTTGCCACCCCATTCGCAGCCGCTGTTAGTGACAAATGGGGTCGTCGTGTTGGCATGGTCTGGGGTTGCTTTGGTATCATCATCGGCAGTATCATCACCGCAAGTTCTTTCAGCATGGCCCAAATCACAGTCGGCCGTTTTATACTCGGTGCCGGCATCCAGTTCATGACTGTCGCAGCCCCCGCATACTCGATGGAAGTCGCTCCTCCTCAATGGCGTGGTCGTTTCACGGGATTCTACAACTGTGGTTGGTTCGGCGGCTCGATCCCCGCAGCCCTGGTTACTTTCGGGTGCCAGTACATCGACAGCGAATGGTCATGGAGGGTACCGTTTCTTTGCCAGTGTTTCGCATGTTTCATAGTCCTCGGTGCGGTCCGCTTCATCCCCGAGTCTCCTCGATACCTATTTGCCAACGGCCGGGAGGCAGAGGCCATCGATTTCTTGACCGAATACCACGGGGGGGGGAACCGCAACGCGCGCCTTGTCCTGCTGGAAATTGAGGAGATCCAAGAAAGCATCCGTCAGGAGCTCAATGATAAAAAGATTCCCTGGTGGGACTTCAGCTGTCTCTTCAAGACGAAAGAAGCTCGCTGGCGTTCGTCCCAGGTCCTGATGATGGGCGTCTTTGGCCAGTTCTCCGGCAACGGCCTTGGTTACTTCAACGCTACAATATTTGGTGAGCTGGGAGTTAAAAGCGTCGCTCAACAGCTCGGCTACAACGTCCTTAACTCCGTCATCTCTGCCATTGGCGCTGGGACGGCAGTATCACAGACTGACCGCATGCCACGCCGTAAAGTGCTTGTTTATGGCACTTTCGCCTGTGCTGTCATGCTGGCCATTAACGGCGGCTGTAATGTCGCCTTTGGGAGGGATCAAACCAACATAAATGCCGGTCAATCTGCGCTTGCTTTCTACTTTCTCTTCAATGTCGTCAACTCCTTCACCTATACTCCATTACAGGGTGTCGTCCCAGTTGAGGCCCTCGATAACACCAGGCGTGCTAAAGGTTTGGCCTTTTACGGTTTCTTGACTGGTTGCCTCGGCTTCATCAACACTTTCTGCACGCCTATTGCAAACAAAACTATAGGGCTGAACTATATCTGGGTCTTTGTGGGCTGGGATTGCATCGAGACCGTCTGTTGGTACTTTTTCGGGTATGTCAATCTATTTTGTCCTATCTATTATGCATGCACGCTGGGAAACAGGAGTTTGCTAAACATTCCACCAGTATCGAGGCCCAAGGCCGTACTCTCGAGGAGCTCGAGTGGGTCTACAAACAGCCGAACCCAGTCAAGGCATCTCAACATGTCGACAGAATCGTACAGCAGGCCGACGGCACCGTCACCGAGAAGATCGTCAGCGAAAACGACTCTTAGACTAGCTGACTCCTGTTTTTGCTTCAGTATAAAGAGCCAGTCTCGCATTCTAACCTAATAGTCACTCATTTTACTTGAGTAACAAATACAATAGCTAGTTTTTAGGACTACAGCCCTGTCTACTTTCATTTCAATCGTCTGGGTATTTGGACCTCGGGTTGGACGAGTTTCAGCAGGGTAGTTTATACTTCCATCTCCAGAATATCAGCTTGCATCTCACTCATTGCCAGTTGAGTGTTAAAGAACAGGACGTGGTCTAATGACATGACATGTATGTCCATCAGATATTTGGCAGGTAGTAGTAGTCCCCGATTCTATAGCATGCCCGTATCTATTACCACGATCGCGACCAATCATCTACATTCCACTCTCCTCTACTCTACTCTACCGTACGCCAGCAAAAAAACGGTCAAAAAAATAAGCGAAAAAACATACAACAGTGGGTATTCGCTGGTGGTCACCCACCCAACTACTAATCCACCGATCTCAAGTAACCACTTGCTTTTTACTTCGGTTGGTGACATCTAGCCTAGTGGGTGAGCGTCGCCGCCTCAAGTTTTTGATGCCCTCACGATCATCCGGTTGTCCCCCTCAGTTTCGTGATGGCGACCACCTCAACAACGCAAGATGTGGGTCTCGTATTGAGACGCGATGGACGCGATGCACCGCGACTTTGGATGGCCATGAGCGCGTGAGCGAGGGTGAGCGAGGGTGAGCGAGGGTGAGCGAGGCTGTTTCTAGGTGAGCGTGGTGAGGTTTGAAAGTAGTATAAAGACAGACTCCTCCCTACCACATTCACTTTGCGCAGTCTGCTATCTACAACATTCTCAACTCCTTTTTAAGGAATTACTTTCTACTATAATGGGACGGAAGGCAATGTCTAGACAGGATCATATTAATTTGGCAAAGAAGCGAGGACTTTTTGTGTAGAGCTCGCCTAATCAACAGAAAGTGAAGAACTAGATTAAACAGCGCACTCTTACCGACGCTACTAAAAACAAGCACATAGAAGTAGCAAATATATTTCAAGAGTAGGTGAGACTTAGCACTGTGTATAGGCTACTAATATAGATATTAGGTTTCTTGCTATAAGGGATCTAGAGAAGGCGCTGCTAGAGCATAATAGCAATCTATACAAAGACTTTGTTAAATACTATGCTACATCACAACATAGTCGAATTAGCAAACTTCTAACAGTTAACAGTGTGCTTAATATCTAGTTTAGATTTTTAGGCTACTAAAGCCACATTATAAAGTCTAAGATAGACAAGAATGTTATTAGTAATGTTGCTAGTGTATGCATTATACTCTCTCTTATTACAGCTCTAATTAACATATACTAGTTCATTAAAGGGCCCTTAACGTAGAAGTATAATTTATGTATAAAAAAGCGCAACAAGTTCTTAGTCACTAAGAAGGATCTAGAAATATTAATGACACATCTATAGTGTACTAATGACTACAACTATCTACATAAGCGTTATAGAGTCCAACTATCTTTTGCTCTAATTGCCTTTTCTAAAAGTGGTGCTAGAGCTAGTGCTATAGTAGAATTAAGTTCATATAGAGGGACAAATCAGGCGATTGCTTATAAAGTATGTTTATTCCTTATATAACGCACATTACTAACCAACTAGGATTGCCACGTTCATATGTTATAGGAAGCTGATAGAGGCTTCTCCTTTGAACTTAAAGTGATTTAGCAATATATAAAGGGGAGACATAAGGATAAGAATGACAAGTATGTAATTTAATCTACCTTTTAATATAAAGCTTACTAGACAACATCATTTATATTGTTCTAAACTTAGTAAATGATTTGTAACGGAACGGCATAATGTTCTTCTTTGCTATAGTAATTACTAACAAAGCTTTTAAAGGTTATGAGACTTTAGGCGATCTTATAAGGGCCTGCTTGCTAAGGGATAGAGACTCATAGACACTAGAGTGGAAAGACGACGCGTGTAAACGTCCTGTCCTTTAGATGGCGTGCACAACTAGTGTATACAAAACTAGAGCGCTCACCTTTGTAGCGCTCTAGGACTAAATCGTCTCCCTTAGTAAACGCGTTAGTTATAGAGACAATGTAAAGGTCTACGCCATTTGTGCTAGCGTTGTAAATAAGATCAAAGGTAAGATCGGCTTTCTATAGTAATTGCTCTCTTCTAATTTTCAAAAGATCTAGAGATACGCAAACGACTTTTAGGTTATAAAAGTACTGAAATTTATAACTAACACTACGCATTAAAGATTGTTGATGTGTTAGAGTACCTTAGCGAAACCTCGTCTACTAAGAACATTAAGATGCTATGTAGTATGAATCATTAACGTGATAGGCAAGCCCTAAGAGATCTTCTACGTAAAGAGCAAGATGAGTTTAATTAAAGCCCTAAGGTTTAAGAGCTTAAAAAAAGCATAGTAGAGGCTATAGCTAAGATAGGCAATAAACCTAATAAAAACTCTACTTAGTTTAAAGAGCGACAGAAGTTATACACTAAGAAAGGCACACTACTTTAATTAGCTAAGGAATCATTTAGAGAGGATTAGTTCTCTGCTAGTTTTGATAAAGAAGCTCTACAGCAATTACAACAAGAAGAGGATGATAAAACTAAACAAACTTCTACGTTTCCCTTAATCTGCTACCTTATGCTAGAACGCAATCGTATTGCTAATACATTATTCGTTACTAAAGGCCTATAGAGCAAAGAAGGGCAAGCTGTTTTATAAGATGTCTATAGCTTATGTAATGATGATAACTAAGTGGCATACCAACTAGATGAACAGCCTGTTAACAGAGTATGCCCTTATAGCAACTGTTTAATGGTCATAATAGAGTAAGCATATAGTTCTTATGTAAAGGTGTAGGCCTAGGGTCACGTAGGAGTTTAGGGAACTAGATTAGAAGGCAGGAAGGTAAGGTTATATACCGTAACAATAGGTCTACCTAAATACAGCAACTATTAACTAGAGTCCTCCACAGAGGCTCTAGCCCCTAATATATCTTCCTATCCTATAAACCCTAATAACCAAGCTATACCTAAATGGCAGCTCTACTGTAGGGCTGCCTTTAGCGTAGCACCTTACGTGCCATCACGTAAGGACTGCCTTATAATTACCCCCCCTTTTTAAGGGATTGCCCTTAATTCCATACTAGCCCTAATTCTTAGGCGCTACGTAGGGTAGGGCTAGCGACCTCTTAATTCCTATGTAGGTAGTGGTTGTTATGATTACAGTTAGGGGTTAGGTCCTATGACCCCCCTAAGTTGTAGGTTGCCACAGCCACCCCCTATTATTATGGCACGTTACGCCTAACTTCACCTTCTACGCTTCCTTCTACTTTCCTTCCTACTTTCCTCACGTAACCTTATACTAAGTGCTCGACCTTCTAGGTTCTTAGCCTTCTTTAGATACTTTTCCTAGGCTTGTTCTAGCTCACCTCCTATTACAAAGGTATTTACCTTCCTTCCTTCGTTCTTTAGTGACTAACTAGTAGATTAGATCCTTTAACAATGGCTCCTAAGAACAAGGGAAAAGCTTTGGCTACAACGCCTCGCAAGAGACTAGCGGCCTAGATGTCTAGCTCTCCTAAGTTATAGGCGCCTAGTACGCCTACTCCTTCTAGTGCTGCCTCCTCTATCTTGCGTTCCTATACCATTCGCCTATATCGCTCACCTTTAGTAGAGGATGAGGTTAAGGATGCTGTTGCCCCTAAGCCTAAGGCTCCTAAGGATAAGCGCACTATGCTTAGGTAGAAGCTCTCCTACTACTACGAGGTTCCTAAGTCCGCTAGACGCCTCTATGCTAGCTCCTATGTATGCTATGTTAAATGTGTACACATGTACTTTAATTTCCCTAGCTAGATATGCTAGGTCCCGTCTAGCATGACTAAATGCGTAGACTGCCTTTAGGGTAATTACCCTTATGTTCTAGTAAGGAACCTCCTTCTCTCCTTACTTGTTAATGCTAACAGTCAAGTAGGTCCCTCCTCTGTTTGTTGCTATGCTAGAGACCCTCTAGCTTACAGCTAATGCTCTCCTAGACTACTAGGCTAACAATGAAGATGCTAGCTTTAACACCAACTCTGCTACTACAATCTAGGCTATTACTAACCTTTGCGAAGCCTAGCGCGTATATAGTAACGCCGTCTTAGGTAAGGAAGCTGCTAAGAAGAAGAAGAAAGCCACTACTACTAGCCCCTCTGTTACTACACCCTCTGTTGCTAGGCCCTCTGTTGCTCCTAAGGTCGTTGTGCATAACATAGACGATCCTCGTTAGGCCCTCCTACACCATGCTAAGAGCCTTGTTAAGCTAGGCAAGGCTAAGACTAAAGGCCTTAAGGCTACTACCTAGATCTTTAACGCCTCTGTTATTTAGGTCCTTAACAACTACTAGTCTAGGCTCTAAGCCTACGTCAACGCCCTAAAGTTCATTATAGGTATGTGCCCCCCTTTCTATTTAGATACCTGCTAACCCTATAGTTAGATAGAGCCTTGTACCTAGTAGTGCTAGCCCCTCTTATTACGCTGTCTCCTGCCAACCTAGGCTGTACGTACTTACAGCGTTTGTTTATGCGCCTAGACTAGTGGCAGTTCAACCCTTACGCTGCTCCTACTACCTACTTGTCTAGTGTACGCGTCTCTCCTCAGCCTACTTCTAGGTCCGCTTCTAAGTCTAGGAGTCCTTTATCTTTAGAACTCAACGCGTTGTTCTTTCCTTAGTTTATAGGTTAATACACTACATTACCTTCTACGTTCGTTCCTTATAATATGCCTTAATTAACAGTAGCCCTACGTTAAGCTTTAGAACCCATTAATTGTTAGCAGCTATATATCTAGCCCATTAGATCAGATATTCCTCCCTTTGCGATCTTCCTTGCTTTATGATCCTATAGTCTAGGATCGTCTCTACTTTGTATTCTCCTTTGCCCTCTACGATCTCTAGCTTAGGCAGGGGTTTTACCCCTTTAGCCCTAGTATTCTACTAATACCTCTTAAGTAATAAGACGTGAAATACGTTATGGATCGCCTTATACTGTAGGGGAAGCTTTAACTAGTATGCTTGTTTACCTATTCGCTTAGTGATCTTATACAGCCTAAGCTACTAGTGTCCTAGCTTCCTACTTAGCTAGGTGGTTCTAATATTCTTAGCTAACAGCCACACCTACTTGCTAACTATGTACTACATTAGCTTGTAGATCTTGTTATAGCCCTAGACTTAGGCTTCTTTAGATCGCTTCTAAGCTTCTTTAAGCTCCTTCTATAGCTCTAAGATCATCACAACTTAGTCTCTTACAACTAGCACCTCCCTTCTAGTAGGGTCATCCTTAATCCCTTGTTGTAGGTTGATATTAATACCGTATTAGGCCTAGTTTAGTGACATCTGGATTAAATTGTAGAAAGCGTTATTATAGGTAAGCTCTGCGAAGTAGAGGAGCTCTACCTAGTTGTCCTAGTGTTGATTATAGTATAGCTGTAGGTAGGCTTTAATATTCTAGTTCTGCATTTCCGTCTAGCCATTAGATTAGGGGTAGAACGCTGTTAATAGGTTCTGCCTTACTTTAAGGTAGAAGCAGAAAGCTGACTAGAAGTAGCATGTGAACACGCTACCTTAATCTATAATGATTTTAGCAGGAATTCTAAAATCCTTAACCTAATACTTAAGGAAGACCTGCGCTAACTTAGTAGCTATAATAGTCTTCTAGCAGGGTACATATTTAGACACCTTTATGTATTAATCTATAATCATAAGGATAGAGTCTAACGCCTTAGCTTAGTCTAGCCCTATACTAGGTAGTAGATCTGTAATAAAATCCATACTTATAGATTTAAATGGCTTTAAAGGCATCTTAAGGCCTTGCATCTCGCTATAAGGTCTATACTGTACTAGCTTAATCCTTTAGCACTAATTGCAGCTACGTACATACTCCCTAGCTTCCTAGTCTAACCTAGGCTAGTAGTATTTCTACTAGATTAGTTCCTAGGTCTTCTTGTATCTAAAGTGCCTAGCTAAGGGGTCGTTATAGTAAATCTTAAAGATTTCTATACGTACTGCCTAATTAGGAGGCATGTAGGCTGCTCCCTTAAAGCATAGGATGCCTACATCGTCTACTCTCTAGTCTAAAGAGCCCTTTGCTTACGCTAACCCTACGTCCCTAGCCCTATAAACAGCAAGCTTGTTAGCTGCCTAAAGGGTTTTGATTAAGTCTACTAAGGGTTTAGTTGTAGCGCTATAGGCGCTCTCTCCCTTAGCCATAGCTGCTACTATGACCTAAGGGACAACGAGACCTAGACTCTTAGTGTCCTTACTCTAGTCTTCGCCTAGTGTAGTGCCTACTTCTTATAGGTTAGCTACTACCTACCTAATCTATAGGGCTTCTCCTGCCTATATGGCTTTCTAGAGCTTGTTCTAAAAGGTAGGAAGCATTACGTTCTAGCTACCCTTCTCCTCCTTGTAGTCTAGTCTCCTTAACGGCCTGTCTATAGGGTTCGTCTTACTAGTTTAGTAGGATATGTAGAAGTTATAGGCTAATAAGGCCTATGCCTACTACGCTTGCCTCCTTATAAGGGCAGTGGTTTCTATGAAGTATTTTAGGTTGTTATAGTCCGTTAGGACCTCAATTAAGTGTTGGCTACCCTCTAGGTAATGCCTCTACTGTTTGAAGGACCTTATGATCGCTAGCATTTCCTAGTTGTAGGTCTCGTAATTAAGCTTAGCTAGTTCTAGCTTCTTGCTATAGAACACAACTAGGTGCCACCTGCCTAGCTCTCTTAGCTAGGTGGTTTCCACGTACTAGGAGAGGTTCCTAGCTAGCCTAAACCTAGAGGAATCAGTTTCTAACCTAATCCTATAGCTTAGGTTGAAGTGGACTAGCGTTAGAGCTGTAGTGAAGGCTTTCTTAAGGCGATTAAACGCGCTCTACTACTCTACACCCTACACGAAGGGCCTAGTCTGTTTGCCAGCTTTAGCGCCTTTCATAAGGCTAGTTAATAGGGCTATAATAGAGGAATACCACTCTATGAAGCGCTAGTAAAAGTTAGCAAAGCTAAGGAACACCTAGACCTCTTAATAGGTCTTTAGTGTAGGCTACTTAGCTATTACAGCAACCTAGTCGTCTTCTATAGCTACCCCTTCTATTATGACTATATATCTAAGGAAGCCTACCTGTTTAGTATTAAACTTGCATTTTAAGAGCTTTATGTATAGGTTCGCCTCCTGTAGGCAACCTAAGACCTTATGTATGTAGCAGGTGTAGTCTTCCTCCTTTAAGGAGTATATAAGGATATCGTTAAGGTATACAACACATATCGTATTAAAGAGCCCTTTAAGGGTCTCGTTCATATAGGCCTAGAACGTAGCTGGCGTATTAGCTAAGCTAAAAGGCATCACTTTGTACTTAAAGTAGCTATAACGAGTATAGAAGGTAGTCTTCTACTCGTCGCCTAGGCGGATATAGATCCTGTGGTAGGCGTTCCTAATATCTAGCTTTATAAAGACCTTCGCTCCTTAGAGTTAGTCTAAGGTTTCTGTGATTAACGGCAGCAGGTGTCTGTTCTTTACAGTGATCTTATTTAGACCCCTATAGTCTACGTAGAGGTGTAGGCTACCGTCCTTCTTCTATACAAACAGTATAGGTGCGCCTACTAGGCTTACGCTCCTCTAGATCCATCCTTTCTTCTTGCTTAATTAGAGGTATTTGTAGAGCGTAGCTAGTTCTGTCTTAGAAAGGTTGTATACTAGGCTATAGGGTGGTTCCTAGGTCCTAGTATTAATACTATAGGTTTTCCTACCTAGCTTAGGTAGGTCCTCTGCCTACTCCTTAGAGAAGACGTTAGCATACTCTATGTATTCCTTTAGGCATTAGATCTGCCTATCTTCTGTGACGAAAGCCAAGACGAAAGCAGTATTGCCCTCGTCTAAGGGTTTAATATTAGATTCCACTGCCTTTGCTATATTAAAAGGGTAGCGCTAGATCTAGGTCTGCTAATTAATCTAAGGGTTGACCTATATGATCTAGTCCATTCTAAGGATAACGTCCACACTAGGAGTATCTATAGAAAGGAACGTCTAGTCTATAGCTTTTTCCCTTTAAAAGTGATCGTACGCCCTAACCTATATAGTCGCTGCCCTATATATAGTAACCTCCTTGCCGTTAACCCCTCTTGCTTAAGGGGGTCCCTTCTCGCAGCAATCTAGGCTGATATCCTTTGCAAGAAGGAGGTAGATTGTTAACGCGTCTAATCCTAAATCTAGGAGGGCCTGGACTTAGTGCTAGGTTAACCCTACCTATAGTTTAACGTCGATTTCCATCCTCTTGCCCCGNTCTCGCAGCAATCTAGGCTGATATCCTTTGCAAGAAGGAGGTAGATTGTTAACGCGTCTAATCCTAAATCTAGGAGGGCCTGGACTTAGTGCTAGGTTAACCCTACCTATAGTTTAACGTCGATTTCCATCCTCTTGCCCCGCGTAGGTTTAGGAGGATTAGTAGGGAGTCACTTAGTCTTCTAGACTTCTAACTTCCTTACTCCTAGTCTAGTATGTTAGCTATAGCACTCCTTTGCAAAGTGACCTACTTTGCTGTAGTTGTAGCAGGTGCTGCCTGCCTGCGCAAGGCTTCTACCTTAGGTGTTGCCCTGCCTTCTTGCTAGTTGTTGATCTGATTTTCAGCGATCTTAAAAAGGCGTTCGTTCCCTTCTTCTACCTAGCCTGTAGCCGTAAGAGTGGCCCTTTCTAGGCTGGAAATCGCCCTATAAGGCACCTTTGTTTATAGGCTCTCTTGCGCTTGATCTACCCTCTACGTGAGGGCTCTTCTTAGTCACCTACCAGCTGGTCGTTTCTAGCATCGCTAGGATATTAACGACAGCCTCCCTATGGGTTGTGAAACGCTTAGCGTAGCCACCCTTAAGGAGTCGCTGCCTCATCTCTAGGTGTATTTTTATTAAGAGGTAGGTGGTCCTCTATGATTCGGTGTAGGGTTCCATTTCCCACTCTAACTCTTTAAGGTAGGCAACGAATTTGCGAATACCCTAGCCCTTCTGTTAACAGGCTGTGTTATACTTAAGGGCCGTAATACATTGTCGGTTAGCTAGGTTGATATGGAGATTGTAAAGGAACTCTTTAAACCTAGCGAAATCTAAGGGGTCCTTATACCCTTCTTCTTATAGGGCGTAACGATTGTCCTACTCCTTTATAGGGTCACCCTTAAGGTATTAAGCTGCAAAGGCCACTTTGGCCTCTTTAGTTAGGAACATCCTAGGTTAGTATTAGAAAGAGGCGCGGATTAAGGCCATGAACTCGCTAAGCTCCCTAGCCAAATCGCCCTTATAGACCTTTGGGTCCTTGACCTTCCTAAACGATCGTATAGGCAGGACGGGGGCTGCTTCCTCCAATACCGTAGGAGTCGTCGCCTAGTCTGCCTCTCTTTAAGGGCTTTGACCTTCTTCGTCGCTGTCTTAGTGTCGCCTTTTCCGGCGACTCTTAGCCTAGATACAGGCTTGCCTTTCTACAAAGGCTCTTACATCTTCTAGGTAGGCAGCGTAGTCCTCGCCGTGCGATCGGCGGAATATCTAGAGAGCTTCTTCCATAGTAGCGAAGTAGGCCCTTTCTTCGTCGATCCTCTTCCTGAGGGCGGCCAGCTTAGAAGCCATACTGCCCGCTTCGTTCGTGGCAGCGTCGCTCGCACCAGGGCCCTGGGCTACAGGGCTGGTTTCGATGACTTCTGCTGCCGGCGTGGCCCCTCTAGAGGTCGCTTAGGTAACCCTCTTTTCCTAGCTCGCCATCCTGATCTGGTAGGCTGAATATGGGTTGAGTCAATAGAATTGTAAAGGCGTAGGCCTAGGGTCACGCGGGAGTTCAGGGAACCAGATCAGAAGGCAGGAAGGTGAGGTTATATACCGTAACAATAGGTCTACCTGAATACAGCGACTATTGACTGGAGTCCTCCACAGAGGCTCTAGCCCCTGATATATCTTCCTATCCCGTGAACCCTAATAACCGGGCTATACCCGAATGGCAGCTCCACCGTAGGGCTGCCTTCGGCGTGGCACCTCACGTGCCATCACGTGAGGACCGCCTTACATCTCATGATTAATTAAAACTAACCGATTCAGGTTGAAGGCTTAGGTGCGTTCGAAGCACATACACAGTTGCCGCCAACGCGAGCTGCGAGATACCGCCCCCGCAACCTGCCAAGTCGGCGACCTCTCCGGCAAGCACGGCGCCGTCTCCGCCCCCGGCATCGTCATCAACTACAGCGACGCCTACCTCAGCATCGTCAAGGACACGCCCGCCTTCATCGGCAACCGCAGCTTCGTCGTGCACGATGCGGCTGGGGCGCGGATCGCGTGCGCTAACTTCGAGTTCCATGAGGGAGGGGGCTTGGTTG
>LNAU01000534.1:2012-15128 GCA_001630575.1 Pseudogymnoascus sp. 04NY16 | reverse complement strand
AACCCCCCCACACTCCCCGCCTGCAACACCTCAAACACCGCCACATCACTACCCGCCTCCCTAAAGATCCAATTCCTAATATCAACCGCGAGCAACGAATCGATCCCATACGCCGCCGTACTCCTGCTCGCATCAATCTCCGCTACCGGCATCGCCAGCGCGCGCGCCAGTTTCGCTAAAAGCGCCTCGAGAACCGTGGCTATGGCTGCGGATTTCGATGGTGCCGCCCCGAGCAAGGTCTTGAGACTCGCGCGCCCGGCTGAGGAAGCACCACCCGATCCGTCTGCCGCGCGTGCGAGATGCGGGCGCAGCGCATCGAGATGGGAGAACACCGGATCGCGACTCCAAAACGGTAAATCCGCGATATCAGCACCAGGATCAAGACTCGTATGCGCCCCCGTAATGAGATGTCCATTCGTCACACCCACAGCATTGGGAAGCATAGCCAGCTCGATGATAGCATGTAGCTCCGCCTCCTGGATGTCTTTGAGTCCGATACGGATGAGGTTCTCTTCGATGGTGGAGTCCTTGCTCTCGGCTACGACGCCGACGCTGGCGACTTTGCCGATGTCGATTGCGGTTGCGGGGAGGCCGAGGCCGAGACGGTGTTGGGCGAGGGCGACTTGGTATGTGCATGCTGCGACGTAATTACCCTGTCCCGCATTACCGAGGAAACTGGAAGCGGAGGACAAAAGCACGAAGAAATCGAGCGGCTGGTCCAACGTAGCTTGATGCAAGGACCACGATCCCTGCACCTTAGGACGCAACGCAGAGACGAAAGTCTCATAAGGCATATTCGCAAAGATCTGATCACGCAACACCATCGCCCCCTGAATCACCCCGCGAATGGGAGGCATAGTCCTCAACGACGTGTTGAGCGAGTCGAACAGCCTGACTTCGTCCGCGATATCGCACTCTATGACCTCAACACGGACGCCCTTGCCCATGAGCGTGCTGACCAGCTCGCGGGCGGCATCATTCGAGACGCCGGAGCGCGAGACGAAGATGAGATTCCGTGCCCCGTTAGCAACCATCCACATGGACAAGCTGCGACCTATTCCGCCCAGGCCGCCGGCGAGGAGGTATGATGCGTCGGCGTGGAATGTCGCGCCCTTGAGCGGTTGAGGCATGACCTGTTGGTACGGATTAGCATCATCATCCCCTGACGACAAACTGGGAAAGCTGGAAGAACATACCTGCACCACATCCCCCTCCCCCGGCACCACCACAATCTTCCCCACATGCCTCCCCGCCTGCATATGCCTAAACGCCTCCCCCACCTCTCCAAACCCCCAAGTCCTCACCGGATTCGCTCCTCCCTCCTCCCCATTCATCTCCCCTAACTCCCGTCTAATCTCCATTCCCATCTCCATCGCCTCCCTAAACATGCTCGATCCAAGTCGTCTATTAAGCCTCAACATCGCCGTAATATCCACACTAGCAAACACCACATTCCGCACGAAAGGCCCCATATCCAAGCGTCCACCAGCCTCGATATCGCGTTTGCCGAGCTCCACGAATCGCCCGAAGGGGGCGACGCACCGCCAGCTCGCGCGGAGGGATTCACCAGCTAGACTGTTGAGGACGACATCCACGCCGCGTCCGTCGGTGACGCGCTTCACGCCAGCCTCGAAACTGACATCGCGAGAGCTAAAGATGCGTTCCGCGGGGATGCCGAAGAGGGACATGATATGCGCCTTCTTCTCCCCCGTCCCCACCGTCACATAAACCTCCGCACCCAACCTCTGCGCGATCTGAATCGCCGCCTGCCCAACCCCGCCAGCAGCAGCATGGATCAGGACTGACTCCCCAGCTTGCATCCTCGCCAAGTGGACTAAGGCATAATACGCCGTGACGTAAATAATGGGAAACCCAGCCGCGGTGACAAAATCCATATCATCAGGGATCCTCATCACCGTATCAGCCGGATTGCGCATCAGCGTCGCGAAACACCCCAGACACCACACCGCCACGCGATCACCGACAGACACATGCGTGACCCCCTCCCCAACCTGTGTCACGACACCCGCGCACTCGTTGCCAAGGTAATTATCGCTCATCTCGCCCATCGCGATGAGGATATCGCGGAAGTTCAAGCCGACAGCGCGGACGCTGATTTCCACCTCCCCCTTTGCGATCGGTACCGTAGCGCCTACAGTAGGGTCGTCGGAGAAGTAGAATGAATCCAGACTTCCTACCCCATCTAAGGTGAGTTTCAGCGGCCGTCCAGGCTGAACCAACTTCTCCGCCCTAGGCTTCAGCGCCGCCGCCCCAGTGCGAGTGGCGATGTACTTGTTAAACGCATCATCCTCCACCATGCGCTTAACATGCAGAATGCCATTCTTCTCTGCAAACTCGCGATCATTCACCGCGGCCGCCTGTCCGCGGACGAACGTCTGTCTGAAGACCCCAAAGAGTAGATCCACGACCTGATCAGCAGGGAGTCTGTAATCGGCGTCCAAATCGACAGTGACGCAGGGGAACCCCTCTTGCTCAGCCCGCAGACTCCTCGCTAGGCCCTGGAAGATGGAGAGTTCAGGCTTACTACTCCTCCCCGCGATACTACCGCGCGTAATCCACAACAGCCCGACAGGCTCACTCGTCAGCCTCTGCAACTGCGCGAAATCCGCCGGCAGCACCTCAGCAAGCACACTCGCATCCAGCTCGGCGAGACAGATGACAATCTTCCCCGTCAACTCCGTCCTCGCTAGGCCAGTGAACGATACAATTTCCACCCCGATTCCGTGGCCCCCCAACGCAGAACAAGTCGAGTCGAGCAGCTCAGCCGCTGCGGCACCGCCGCCGTAGGGCGCGACGAGGATGACGTGCAGAGAGAGGGGAAGTCCGAGGGTAGCCACGTTAGCGTCAGGCTTCAACACCGACGCGACCATAACGCTCGTAACATGCGCCCTCGCATCCAGCACATCCGGTGCGCTCGCCTCAAGCGCACCAAATCCATGTCTGGACAGCACATCCTCCCACTGATGCTCCTGCAACGGCGGCGTTGGTCTCGTCAGTATCACCGCCGCCGAGAGATGAAGATGCGTCGCCTCGAGCAATATCAGTTTCCCCCCCGGCTTCAGCAGCGCCCTCACATTGGCAAGCGCAACTTCCACATCAATCGCCTCGTCACCAAGCGAGTTCGCCGCGATGACAACATCGAACTGCCGCCCCGCGAAGCCCTGCGCGCCGATATCCCCCGCAATATCCAGGACACGTGTCTCAAACAGGCTTCCCCACTTCTCAAACGCCTTCGTGGTAGCAGCGAACGTCGCGTCGGAGGGATCAGAATACGTATACGCCTTGACCTTAGGATACCTGTACTTCGCACACCCATCCAGCGCATCCAGGACGTGGCGCGTCGCATCCCCCGTCCCAGCGCCGAGCTCGAGGTACTCCAGATCGGGATACTTGTGCGCCAGCATCGTCAGGTAGCGTTGCAGCGCGGCATACGTATGAGGCACCCCCATCGCGGTAGCGAAGTAATCGCTCACCACCCCGCTCTCCTGCCGGAAGACATCTGGGTCGATCTCTCCACGAAGCACACCAGGGAGCGCCATGCCCATGCGCACGAGGAGTCTCGCCTCCGCGTCGCCAGAGGTGGAGAAATCAGCAATGAGGTTATGCACGCGCTCTTGCGTGGCGAAGTCCTCGAGTGCCTCCCAGAGGGGAGTCTGGTACTCTGCTCTTCCTACGCGCACAACCTCGCGCTGGTGGAGGAGGAACTCGTATAGTTCTCTCCTCTCCGAGCTCACCTCCACCTCCTTCACATCGCGGAGCGCAGCGTCGCAGAACCACCACGCTACGACCTCCACGTCTTCACGTCCCGCAACACCAGGTGAAGCAGCGCGAACAGCTGCTCCGCGGAGGACACGCAGCATCTGCAGATCGCCGAGTAAATCCACATCCGGCTCCCACACGGCAGTCCCGCAATGTTTCCTTACCACATCCACGGGACCACCGCCACTAATAGCCGTACACTTCATCCCCTTAATCTTGACCACGGCCTCTCCACCCAGGGGATCAAACACCGTAATTCCAGCCACCGCCTCGCGCACGCCCTTGAACGCCGCCTTGGCGCAGGCCCGGAACTCGTAGCCGGCTTGACTCGCGATGGTGCTGGCGAAGGTTAACTCCTCAATGAAGGTCGGCACGAAGGGCTCGTGGACGGCACTGCCCAGGTCGCCCTGGGAGAGGGCGGGGATGATCATCTGGATGAATCCATCCAGTGTCGCTGGGTGCACGAGGCTCGGGTACTCAAACTCCATCGGCATCGTGGACCTGGTATCCGGCACCGCCACGCGACCGACTGCCATCCCGCCGCCAGTGGCAACAGATGTGATAACCCTGAACGAAGGACCGTACCACAACCCCCCCGCAGCAAGAGCGTCGTACATACCCCCCACATCACCCTTCCGTCCACACACCCGCACCGCCTTCTCCATCTCCGCCCTCGCCGCGCGCTCCCCTTCTTCAAACTCATCAGCGCCGACCATCTCCGCGATAGACACCGGAGCATGACCAGTAGCGGCAGCAACAGCAGCAGAAGCAGGGGCGAAATCAACACCCACTACACCCCTACAATGCTCTGCCCATCCGCCCTCTCCGTAGGAGAACACCCTAAACTCCCTCCACGCAGCGGAGCTCACAGTCGTACTATCGGGAAGCGGACGCATGCTAAACACCGTCTCCACCCCCTCCTCACTCTGCGGCACCACAAGCGCCCTCGAGATCGCCAGATCCCTCACCGTGAACCCGCGCACCATGCGTCCAGGAGGCAGCGCCGTAACAGACAAAACCTGCGCCGCAGCCTCAAGAGCCATACACACGTATCCCGCAGCAGGGTAAATAACCGTATCCTGCACCTGATGATGCTTCAACCACGGCAATTCCGACAACCTCACGAAATTCCTCCACATCGGCTCCGTAGGATTCCAATCCGTCGACTGCGCACCGAGCACATCCGTCCTCGGGAACGGGCGCAGCCTGTAGTCCAGCGACAGCCGCGACTCTGACCAGTACCGCGTACTGTGGTTCCAGGCATAACTCGGCAGATCCGGTAGCGTCGCGAGGGGTTGCGGCAGGGGCGACGGGAAATTAGCCGTATGTACATCGGCGCCATGTCCTGATGCAGACAACGACGCAGCAAGCGCGAGCATCGTCTCCGCGCCGTCCTTATTCCTCAGCAGCGCAGGCAGGTACGTGATCCCCGCCTTACTCAAACTCGTCGACGCAGTGAGGATCTGCTTTACCGGCCCGCCTAACGCAGCATGCGGACCCAGCTCGACGAGGATGTTGACGGCGCCGCCGCGAGCGCGACGTTGGCCCTTCTTCTTCCCCTTTGGCTCGGGGGTGCAGAGGTGTGCGAGGGCGGAGGAGAATTGAACGGGTGACACCATGTTGCGGACCCAGTAGTCGGCGTCTAGTGCTTCGTCGGCAGCGGAGCGGGAGGTTACAGAGGAGATCATCTCGATGGGCCAGCGCTGGCCGGGAGGGGTGACGGCGAGGTCCGCGAGGTCTGCGCGGTAGGCCGCGGCGATGGAATGCATGTGATGCGAGTGGTATGCCGTGTCCACCATAAGTTTCCTCGCAAACACACCATCAGCATCTAATCTGCGCTTCAGCGCTTCAATCGCAGACTCGTCACCAGAAACAGTGACACTCCTCGGGCTATTAATACAAGCAACCACTACGCGTCCAAACGCCGCATCAACACTCTCCACGTACCCCCTCGCAGCAGTCTCATCAAGACCAACCGCCATCATCGCCCCACGCAGCCCCAGCGAAGAAACCCTCGACGAGTGCACACCGCGGAAATACGCAACCTGCAGCGCCCCCCTGAGGGATAACGCGCCAATCGCATACGCAGCCGCGATCTCACCACTCGAATGTCCCACGACGCGCGCGGGATGCACGCCCCACGAGCTCAGCAGATCCGCTAGGGCGATCTGGAGAGCAGTGCACAGCGGCTGGCTGATGGCGGCTTCGTTGATGCGAGACTCGGATTCGGGCTTGGAGAGCTCGGTGAGAAGGGACCAGCGGGCGCCGAGGGAGGCGAGGATGCCGTCGGCTTTCATTACGACGTCTTTGAAAACTGGATAGGCGAGGAGCTCGCGCCCCATGCCGGCCCATTGTGCGCCTTGGCCTGTGAAGACGAAGCCTAGCTTTGGCGCCTCCGCCGCGCGGCGGATGGGTTTGAGACCGGGTGCCTCGAGCTTAGTAGCTAGCTCGGCGATAGACGATGCGACGACTGCAACAGTCCAAGGTAAGGTCGTACGGCGAGTGTGTAGTGTGTAGGCGAGGTTATCAAGGTAAGCCGTATCCGTAGTATCCGTAGGAATTGTAGCGAGATGCTCCGCAAAACTATTCGCCAGCGTAACAGCGAGTTTCTCCTCATTAGCAGAGACTTTAAAAATACGCGGCCGCGCCAGGACCGAGGCAGAAGACAGAATCGCATCCTCCTCCACGATCTCTTCAAACTTCCTCCCCTGACCCAGCAACATCGGTCGCTGCATCCCCTCTCCAAGCAGCGACCTAGGAGACGTAGTATGATTCCCCTTCAACCCGCGACTTTGCAGGTAATGGTACGCATCATCGATAATAGCATGGCAATTCGTCCCACCAAATCCAAACGAGTTGATACTAGCCCGCCTCAGCCCTTCCGTGGGCCACGCCGTCGGCTCGGTAGGAACCTTGATCCTCCACCCCTCGAAGTCAATCGCGGGATTGCCATTCTCAAACCACAAGTTCGGCAGCACCACTCCGCGCTCCAGACTCAGCACCGCCTTGATCAGACCAGCAAGTCCACTCGCGCCTTCGAGATGCCCGATATTCGTCTTCACGCTGCCGACGAAGAGCTTCCCCTCCTCGCCCGGCCCGCGGAATTTCCCGAGCGTCGCTCCGATCGCAGATGCCTCGATCGGATCTCCGGCCGCTGTGCCCGTGCCGTGAGCCTCGAAGTAGCCAGTGGCTGCGGGATCGCAGCCAGCTTGCTCGTAGGCGGTCTGGATGAGCTCCGCCTGCGCCTCCTTCGAGGGGAGCGTCATACCGGCCGTCTTACCGTCCTGGTTCGACGCTGTGCCGCGGATAACAGCACGGATGGTATCTCCGTCTCTGAGCGCCGCATCCAGGGGTTTTAATATTAAAGCAGCCATACCCTCGCCACGTGCATAACCGTTCGCGCGCTCGTCGAAGGTGAAACATGTCGAGTCTGGGGAGAGGAAGTGCATGTTGCTCATTC
Source organism: Pseudogymnoascus sp. 04NY16 (assembly GCA_001630575.1). Classification (NCBI taxonomy): domain Eukaryota; kingdom Fungi; phylum Ascomycota; class Leotiomycetes; order Thelebolales; family Thelebolaceae; genus Pseudogymnoascus; species Pseudogymnoascus sp. 04NY16. The sequence continues at coordinate 7,888 of LNAU01000534.1, read as the reverse complement.
CCACGTGGATTTCGGGGTTGATGAGAGCGTTGGTTGCTCCCACAATGGCCACGCGGGATTCGCCTGCCCGTAGGGATTGGCAGGCCAGGTGGACGGCGACTAAACTACTAGAGCAGGCAGTGTCGACCGTCAGAGAGGGACCCTTCAGATTAAAACAAAAGGAAATGCGGTTAGAGAGAATAGCGGGCACAATTCCCACAGAGTGGTATTTCGGTGACAGCTCCATGTCACGTTTCAGAAGGCCGTCATAATCATCCGTAAAGCACCCGACATAACACCCCGTATCAGAGCCGTCAAGATCCGCCAGCGTAATCCCGGCGTTCTCCATAGCCTCATAAACGACCTCTAGCAGAATCCGCTGCATGGGGTCCATACTCTTCGCCTCAGCGGGAGATATGGAGAAGAAGCGCGCATCAAACGTTGCAATATCTTCTTTTAGGTAATGCCCACCTTTTAGGTTCATCTATCACCCATTAGTCCGCATATCATGAGAAAAAATATATATATATCAAAAAAACTTACAGAACCACTCCGGTCAGCATCCGGATGATAAAACGACTCAACATTAAACCGATCTTTCGGAACCTCCGTCCTCGCATGCCTCTTATTATACAACATCTCCCATAGCTTTTCCGGGCTCGTCGCCTCCTGCGGAAACCTACATCCCATTCCCACAATGGCAATGGGCATGCTCTTATCCTCGCCTTCCCCCTCCTGCACGCTGCCCCCCGCGCCCTCATTCACAGAGGACCCAGGCGTCAGCACCTCCGCTACCCGGCGCTGCTGCTCATCCTCTAGCAGTGTCTCCTCGCGCAGCGGCGCGCTCAGCGGGGGCGTATCGGGGGCATATGGTAGGACGGGCCGGCGGTGTATAGGCCGGGGGGAAGAGGTGGAGGCGCTGATATCGGTGCTCGCGAGGCCCCCGAGGGAGCGCGCTTCCAGCAGGTCGAGGCGCGAATCGAGGCGCAGTGAGAGGGAGGCGAGGGCGGCTTCGACATCGAGGGCGAGGGCGCGGAGGGAGGGGTGCGCGGATGCCAGGGCGGGCATGGCCGCGGTTGTGTATGGGAGAGCGTGAGCTCTATCCGGATGTCGGTGGGGAGGAGAGAGAGTATGAGGCGTCTATGGCGTTGCCATCAGGCAGCGGCGGGGAGGCGGGGATCCGGGATTCGGGGGATCGTGGTGGGGGAGGTTATGTGTAATTCCGCAGCAGCCGGTGTAGTCGAGAATGTAGTCGTCGTTGTCGTGGTAGTCGAGAGAGTGTCGGTGGAGAAATGGCAGCAATGCGGGGAAGGAAACATGCTTTGAGGGCGTGTTTCTCTCGAGTGTCGTCGAAGGGGAGGTCGTCTGTTCGGTGGGAGAGGCGAGACAGCGATGATCTTATCTGCGGGAGGGAGGGAGGTGCGTGGGGAGGGCGTGGGCTGCTGGGCTGGGCTGGACGAGGTGGACCTTGGTGGTTTTCTTGGGCTGGGCGACGGGGGGGTCCGGCGGAACGACGAGGAGTGATTTTTTGCAGTGGAGTGGCAGCCAGAGACGTGCGTGCGCGGCTAGGTACAGTGGAGGCTTTGGGGACTTTGGGATTGGATTTGGCCTGGTACGGGATGAGATGATGGCTTGGTATGGTTGGGATGGATGGCGCTGGACCGGCTTGGTATGGCTGGTATTGCTTGGTATAGTTTGGAATAGGATGGCTTGGTATGGCTTGGTATGTACAGGAATGGAACGACATGGGACTGCTCACACGCGTAGAGTGACGGGATTGTCGGTATCTGCAGCACGAGGGCGGGCGGTGGTGGTAGTGGGGACGGACCGGGGAAAGTACGGGAGTACTCGAGGGGCAGAGTGATGTGATGGGTCTGGTAAAGAAAAGAAAAAAGAAAGGCGACCAGGCCGGTCCAGAGGTGCAGGAGTTCGTTCCAGCAATCCAGTCCAGTCCAGTCGAGTGTCAGTCCAGCCAGCCAGGGAACGGAGAACGCAGAGGCGAGAGCACAAGTCGTATGTATGTCGAGAGAGTAGGTAGAGTTAGGTATGGGGAGGTTGTTAGCGGCGAGAAATAATGGATATTGAAGGAGAGTAAGTGGCGATGGAGTAGTAAGTACTGTACCATGGACATGGACGACGACCCTGGTNCGAGAGAGTAGGTAGAGTTAGGTATGGGGAGGTTGTTAGCGGCGAGAAATAATGGATATTGAAGGAGAGTAAGTGGCGATGGAGTAGTAAGTACTGTACCATGGACATGGACGACGACCCTGGTACCAGGTACACACTCTCTCCCACGTCTCTCTCTCTGTCTGTGTTTCCTCCTCGTAACCCTCTCTCTCTCTCTCTCTCGTGTGGTGGTGGGTGGTGGTGGAGCACGTTTTCGGTGGAGTTGAACTATCCAAAGGGGGAGGTATGTCCGAGAACAGGTAGGACCTGCGGTCTTCCGTGGCGTCGCGGTTGCGGGCGGCGGGGGGATCGGGATAATTTTGGAGATTTCTTGGGAGGAGGGAGTGGGTTTTCTTCGGGAGGGTTCAATTGTGGAGACTTTGAAGAAGAGAAGGGGATTGATTTGGATTTTAAGAAGGGGGTTATAGATTGAATTGGGGGACGATTGGTATTATGTGCAGTTTCTAGAAGAAAGAGAACGTATATACAGATGATGAGAGAGTGTAGTATATGTGTAGGGTTGCAGTATATACAGAGTATAATGCATGAAACGCGGAGAGTTAAGGGCGAATAGAGAATCGAAGAATAATGAAGCAAATGATGACGGGATGGGATGGGGGAAATGAAGAATTGTGAAAGGGGATAGGAGGGGGGTGGGATGGGGGACAAGGGGAAAAGAAAAGCAAAGCAGACTAAGAAGCGAAATAAAGCTAAGCGAAGAAGGGGAAGGTGGTGGCAGTTTAGTGTGGTAGTTGACTATGCCTCCGGTACTTGCATCTGCATGTGCCTGGCACGATTGGAAAGGTTTGTTTGGAGTAGTTTGGTACGGAGTTCAGGTACAGGATGATGCATGTGCATGTACCACGGCATGTAGAGGTACGTTGGTGGAGTGGAGTTAGCATGGTACTATTAGGGTTTAGGGTTGATGATGCCCCCCGGTAGCCGAGGTTGGTTGTTTGGTCAGATGGGTTGCGGTAGTTGGTTTATGCTGGTTATTGGTTATACAGGGTAAATTATACAGAGTAATTATAGTGATTATACAGCTTATTTATACAGGCTAGTTATACAGTATCAAATATCGTCGTGTCAATTTCTATATAGCTTCATCTTTGTATGCTTCCATACTATACTGTACTGTACTGCACTGTCCCATGCAGCCTTTTCTTTTCTTTTCCCTCTTTTCTCCTGAAAAACGGCACGGGCAACGCACGGGCACAGGCACAACACGGCACGGGTGCGGCACAGTCCCGTTGAAGGTGGCTGGATAGCTGTTGTAGCTGTAGAAATATGACGAGTCGCGTTTCGCCATCATCCATAAAAGTATGATGGCGAAACACGTCGTCGCCTGATGCCCCGTGCGTCGATCTGCATGTATGTGTCGGATTTGTATGTACGATGTGTATCATATGGTATTGTTGGTAGTATTTGAATTGTTGGTTTTGTTGGTTTTTGAGGTAGGAGGTGGTGTTGTATGGTATGGCAGTCTGGTAGTGGTATGGCTGTATGGCTGTATTGCTGTATTGCTGTATGGTAGTATGGTAGAATGGCTGTGGTGATGTATGGTTGTGTAGCAGTGTGATGTGTGGCTGTATGGCTTAGTACCAGTTATTTATTATACTCACAATATGCAACTACACTCACAATCCATATGCATCCATCCTCACAATATGCACCCTCCCTCACAGAGAGACCAGTACTTCACCATACCATAAATACTACTACACTTCTATACACAGAGTATTCACCATATATACACCTTGCCATACCATACATACTACCACACATCACCTCCACCAGTAATTAAATAAGTATATCAACCCTCCAACAGAACAATTCAACAGTCATCCGCCATCAAAAGCCACCCACCAGGGTACACAACTCGTATCCTACACCTATCACCACCAACCCACCCCCGACGACTGACAGACAGCATCTCGATCGGCATCGGGAGAACCATTCGTGCCGTCCCATTGTCATATCGTAATAAACTGACCCCCATACAGATCCGGCCAGCCACTACCCGTTGAGTGATTACTCAGTCGCACTCACTTTCTCGAATACAATACTAATCTAGTATAATACAGTGGATATCCACGATATTACCCCAATCTCCTACAGAGTCATGTCCCCCTCCGCAACTCCATACAGGAGTCCGTATGGCGATTTCTTCTAGAATTACCAACACCACTTCTAACACTACTAACACCACTACTAACACCACTACTAACCCTACTAACCCTTCTAGCACTACTAACACTACTACCACCACTACTGCACCCCCATGCCCCCATGCCGTCCATTATCATCATCGCCACCACCGACCGAGAATCCACCACTATACACCACCACCGACCGAAAACCCACCACTATACACCACCATACTAATCTCTCACCACGCGCTCGCCACGCCGGTGAGACATGGATCCCCCCTGCGCACTCTACTGTCCATCTATTATGGAGTTTACGATCCGATGCTACGCTGATCAGGGGATACACGGACGGGAGCACGTGGTTGGCCGGGCTGTCCGATGTTCTTTCTAGTATATCGCACAAGAGATGCTTGTATGAGATGAGGGAGGGAAGGGAGGCGGCAGATCGAATCGACAGTGTGCAAGATGGTGGTGATACATTGTGTGATGTGATACTAAGCGTGGTTCGGATAGCACAGCATACCAGCCGTCTGTGATACCATACCACCACATACTCCCAAACAATAACAGCACAGCAGCCGTCGGGTCGGCGAGCTGCACTGTCATGGTGATACAACCGCAGCGCATGGCAACGAGACTGGCTTCTTCAAGCGCGGCATCACAGTGTCACAGCATACGATAGTCCTCTCCACAAGGGAGCTTTACCACGGCATCGGCTCTATCATACCAGCGTATCACAGTATCCCCTCTCACCACCTCACCCACATCATCAACCCCAACACCACTACCATAGCACTGCTGCACAGTTTACACGGTATCACACCACAGCAGTCCTGCACAATCACCACGCCATCACACCTTACCAAGCAATCCTCAACCACTGTACCAGCGCCGGCGTAACACCCCTATCCCCGTCCTCATCACCATCCCCGCCCTCATTTCTATCCCCGTCCACATCACTATCCACGTCCTCATCCTCGTCCACCCCTAGCATTTGCTTCCCTCACATCCGAGATCCCATGTACGGCATGGGTATGCGCGTACGTAACCCTCAAGCAAGGGACGGACGGACTATGCCACTGCGGCAATTCATGGAGTATGCTGGGCGCAGGTATCGGAGTTCGCATATCATCCGTATCGTAAAGTATGCTGCGGAGTTGAGTTGAGTTCGCATACCCAACCCCATACCCAACCCCATACCCAACCCCATACCACGTATCCATGCCATACCACATACCCCAAGAACACAAACACACCGGAGAATAGCAAGGAACTTCGCATGTTGAACAAACGGTGTTCGTATCAATCACCGAACGGGGCCATCCAAACAGGGCCCATCACCGACGGAGACATCACCGAACGGAATTCTCCTTTCCCCTTCCCTACCTACGTACGTACCCCCCTACACACCACCACCACCCCAATCCTCCCGATGCACACCTACCTAGTGCATGGGGTGTAGTTGCACATCCCTCCATCCATCGCCCAGACCGCAACCCAACCGCCGCTCCCACGGCGACGTCCCGACGGCCTTAATGCTCCTTCTTCCCTAGGGTTAGGGGGGGGGGGGGCTTGTACGTG
>LNAU01000531.1:41289-91399 GCA_001630575.1 Pseudogymnoascus sp. 04NY16 | reverse complement strand
GGCACCGGTCCCCTAGCCCTAGTCCCCGGGCCCGCGTCGCCCCCGAGTCGGGCCTCCTGCCGTACCCGTGACAATTGTATTATAAATGTAATACTTACTAAACTAACTAATGTTAAGTAGCCTTATAAGACATCTATAGCCTATACATTAATAATAACTAGGTAGTATATTAGCTAAATAAACATCCTATTAGTAGAATTTGTCCTTATAAAGGCTATTATATAGTTGTAAATGAGTAAGAATAGAATCTACTAACCTATTTTAATACTAACTAGCCTAGTTTACCTCTTATAATGCAATTAAAACACATCTATGCCTATTACTAATGTAAGCTATAAGATATGCTAAGCTAATAACCTAGTTTATACTCTTACTAGCTTTATAATAGTAAACTGCTATTTATAGAATATTACTACACATGCTATAAGTAGAGTTATAGCGAAGATAAGTAGAATAGCTATTATACATCTTATCTTTAAAAACTAGAATTATGATGTAGGCTTCTATCTTTTTAATACATGCTAGTAGTTGTAGGCTATTATCCTTTCTGCCTAGGTAATAAGGATCTATTACCATCTTAGAGAATGTAGTAATAGATGACGAAGTCTACGCTACTTAATTATATTAACACATACCTTACTACTTATGTAGGATTAAAATATCCACACCCTATATGCCACGCATATCTTAAGTCTCTAGATTTCAGAGCTCATTTTAAAGACGTGCATTATATTAACGAACCACGTTCAAACTGTGTTTCTAGGAAACGAAAAAGAGAAGATAGCAAGGAAGAAATGCAAGATACAAAGGGCCAGGCTTTAAACTATGTGAGCAAGAAGGCAAAGATTGAGGAAGAGAATCATCTGTCATCAGATGAATAGTATAAACTATTGTCGTTCTCAAGTTGCAATTCAGACTGTGGCTCAAATTGTGGTTGTGGTTGCCAACTGTGGCTGATGGTGCGTAATTTGCTGATAACGATAAATTGGGTGGAGGATAATTGATAGGGATGCGCGGCATATTATAACGTGGTAGAAATGCGATGGACAGGCCGGCTGTCACGACTTTGCTCAGGCTGAGTAAATATACGGCCATAGCAGTATTGCGGTTACCCTCGAAAGGATTCAAGGCGACGATAATTATCATCGCTATGATCTTCACAACAAGTAAACCAATGACTTGAGCCTCGGGGTTTCTGGACGCTCCGCCAACAAAGCAGGCACGAATGAACTGGTAAATAAACTACAAGGCGAAGAACCACCATCGTATCCGTCTAAATCGTGCGCAAGGCCACCCGTAGCGCTTAATGAAGGGTTGATCTTCCTGAACACTTGGTCGTAGAGGATCATCATCAACGTGTCTGATGACAAACACCGGAAAGGAGCCCAACACCGGAGGGGAGTCGATGTGTGTAGCAGAAGTTTCGTCCCCATCACTCGCTTTACTGCGCCAAGAGAATCCAAGCCATGGTATGACTTTCCATACTTTCTTATGGGAAACGATGATGTGATCAAATCATCGATACTCGGCCATTTTAACCCGGTGAGCGGTTAGATGGTCAGCTAAAGGAATAATTGCTGCATTACAGGCCATAGGATCCTAGTGAGTCGTCATGATGGATGCACATCGCGTCGCAACCTTGCGAATGCACGTTAGCCAATGATAGCTATCTGTTATGAGAGCCTCGCCTCATGCCATATACAGGTGCGGCTGAACGTTATTCCCTGTCAGTTGATTCAATTCAAAAGAGGGGCAAGTCCCCAGCCTTGCGAATACATCTCCGAATCCCCCCCCCGCAAAGACCACGAGCAATCATGGAGCGGAAGGGAACGACCTCAGGGCGTATGGGACGTTCTGAAAGCCGGAGACCAAACTCGTCGCGAAGTACTTCTCGTGGCCCCGCGGTTTTACAGCACCGGACTAATGCCTCAGCTCGTGCTCCAAGCCCATATCGTGAACTCTGGCAAATTGACAGGGACGACTTGATTAGTTTTCCCCAGCAACATGAAAGCGCGACTGTTCAACCAGATATTCTTATTGATTTTGACAGGGAGGAGTTAGACTCGGATATTGCCATTCCAAGCCAAGAACCTCAATCGTTTTGCGATCAATGCCAGAATCCTTATCTAGAGCTGTCATATTGCAATGTCTGTCAGTTCACCTTTTGCAACCGTTGCTGGGCTACGCAGATAACTCATAGGCGTAATCAACTCGCACCGGGTGGAGTTCCTCACGAGAAGACAGATCACAATATAGCAATGAAAATAAAGCAAGTTATGGAACCGCCAGTACTTACATCAGATGAGGAGGGCAAGTTGCACCACAAGGATGAGAATACAACATGGTTTGGAATACTTCGTGAGAAAGGGGAGCTACCAATGTTTCAGGACTTTGGCCGCTATGCAAACCTCATGGCAAATACAGGAATACAAGATCAACTCATATCACAGGAGACACGTTATCCGGGCGTAGTTTCTTTTGTTGGAGAAACTGGTATGCAATATTCTGACGGTATATAAATATAGTAGGGGATGATACTGACAATAATTTTCCAATCTAGGTGCTGGCAAAAGCTCCCTCATTAAGTTAATTGTTGACTTAAACAATGAGTACTCGGACGAATTTCCCACCCCAATTCCTGGCTCCGTTCAAAATCAAACGGATCCTACATCGGGTGATGTGCACCTGTATCCGGATCCAAAGTCGTTTACGTCGACATGTCCTATTCTCTACGCTGACTGCGAAGGATTAAAGGGAGGTGGAAGAGATCCAATTAGCAGCAAATTTAGAAAGGGATCTGTTTTTTCAGGCGTCGGCCGAACATCTTCGTTTGAGAGGACTGTTCGAAGGACACAGCATACTTCAGAGCGAGAAATACAATGGGCGGATACAGCAGTTAAGCAGACTAGAGAGTTTGCGGTTACTAACTTATATCCACGCCTTTTATATACCTTTTCTGACGTTGTCGTCTTTGTGCTTAAAAACCCAAGGTAAGCCACCAATACTTTTAGCAAAACAAGAGTTTTAACAAATAGTAGAACTATCGAGAGTGTGTTTGAGAGGCTGGCAGATTGGGCAGCGGCTGCGCTTGAAACCTCTTCTAACCAGCCTGTTCTACCACATGCAATTATCGTCCTCAATGCATCTGAGAATTCAACACCGGAAGAGCTATGGGATATTGAAGTAGCCACACAACAGCTCTTCCGTTCGCTTGCGGATACTGTTTCTTCGAATGAAAAATTTAAGACATATGCGAGGTTTTGGAAAGAGCGCCAGCGGCAGATCGAAACTGTTGAAGAGCTTCTTCTCTCATATTACAGCTCGATTAAAGTACTACGGGTACCAGCAAACGGAAGACCGAACTTGATTCTACAGCAAGTCACAAAGTTGTATGACTGCATAAAGGATGCATGCTCGGTGTCGAGAGAGCGAAAGGGGGTCCTACGAATGCTTTTAGATGCTGACGAACTTCAAGGTTACTTGCAAGCAGCATTTGATCATTTTGCCATCGACTTAGAGACTCCTTTCGACTTCGTCAAAGCTTCATTTGTCAACAGCCCAATTCCGTTAGATTTCGGAGGTAATATCCTCAAGCTAGCAATTAATGTTAAGGATACTGGGCACGAAAACTACAGCGGGGCGATGATATTCACAGAACTAAGTTTCGTCGTTGCCTCGTGTATTGTTCTAGATTCGGCACGTCACAGAATTAGAGGCAAGATCCCAACTGTCATGCTATATTTCGTGCTTATTTGATTTAGGCTCTGCGGAACAGATATATCCTCAGTACATTGAGCACCTAGATGCAGCTCTAGAAAACTTCTGCGACCGCCACTGGCCATGTGAGTTTAAAGCAAGTGGCAATGGAGGACAGTGTGTCAACGTCCGTAGCGGGCACGGTTCTAAAGGGCATCAACTTAAAAGTGGCAAAGTGTTAGCTGTGGGCGAGTATGAGTCCTCGTTTGGCTTCCAATTGCACCAGTGGCGATTCCGTTTCGATGTCTACTACCGATTAGATGAGCTTCTTCGTATGCTCCATGATCGAGTCACAGAACGCAAAGAGTCCGAGGAAACTGCTGCGGCTGCAATCCATCGAGACATGGTACTGCGGAACTTTTATCGACATACTTGCAATTCAGCGGCTTCTGCTAACTCGCAACCTTTCATGAGCCATTCAGCTTGCTTTAGCTGCTTATTTAATCCTCCAGAGCACCCACTGCCATGTGGTCATGTTCTTTGTTCCCCATGTCTTAGAGCATTTGGTGTTCCACAATCGGCGAGAGGAGATTTTGTGGAAATAAGGTCGTGCCCACTATGTGATAGCCCTTTAATGTGGACAGTGTACCTCAAGCCAGCGTCAGCCGGCATACGGATTTTGACTCTAGATGGGTAAGTTTAACAAAACTATTCCCGTTTCTAAACCTGTTAATTAATGCCTGAGTAGTGGTGGAATTCGTGGGATTGTAGAATTAGAGATTCTCCGCCAACTTGAAGATGCACTGTCTGGGATATCTATTAAACGCTTTTTCGATCTTATGATAGGTACAAGGTAAGTTTATCACCTATGTTTACCTGTTGTAACAGTATAAATTAAGCTTGTTGTTTAGTACTGGCGGTATTATTGCTCTTGGTCTTGCTACAAAAGACTGGTCCGTAGATTATTGCAAGCAAATGTTTGTTGATCTTTGCGACCAAGCATTCACAGCGCGAATAGGGGCATCTATACCTGGAATAAGCTGGCTTGTGGAGAACTATAACCACTCTAAGTATGAGACAAGGCCTCTTCAAGAGGCGTTAATGGAGGCATTTTCAGAAGATGAGTACCTCTTTGGCGGTCCGCGCGATACAGAATCGTATAACTCCTCTATTAAAGTGGGTGTAACTGCAACCTCTACGGCTGGCAGTGCTGTAGTTCTTTCAAACTACAATCGAGCATGTGCGAAAAAGTGTACGTATGAAGTATAAACGAGACGGGATATCCATGACTAATTTATTAGTGGCATACAGCTTTCAACGGCCAGAGAGTCTCAGTTCTGAGCTAAAAATATGGGAAGCGTAAGTTTCTACAAATACATACCATAACATCTGAGCTCACTGTACTCTAGAGCTAGAGCTACCTCAGCTGCCCCTCGGATATTCAAGCCCATGTGCCACGAGCCATCAAAACAGGTATATGCAGACGGAGCCATATATCACAACAATCCCATATACATTGCAGATCAAGAGCGAAAATTGCTATGGCCAAGCCTATCAGATGAACATCCGGATATCATTCTGTCAATTGGCACATCATTCAACCCTAATTCTTCTCGCCGCAAAAATCAAAAGAGGCCATCTGCGCCTCATCTCGGCGTGCTAAACCATGCTAAACAGCTGATTAAAATTGCAATTGATCATATTTCGTCTACTTTGGACTCTGAAAAGACATGGAAGGACTACATTGACGTCTTAAATCCACAATCAGCAGATGAAGACAGATATGTTCGTCTAAACCCCCAGCTTTCGGGAGACCCCCCGGCATTAGATGAGGTTTATTCAATAGAAGCCTTGCAGGCCGAGGTCCGCCAATTAATGAGAGCAAAAGGGGATACGATTAAGAGAGTCGCACGACAGTTGATAGCAACGAGCTTCTATTTCGAAATTTCGGGGCGAACTGGGGAAACGTCAGATAGTGGGATGTCATGCAGAGGTTAGTCACATATATCATTCACATAAGCTTTTAATTAACAGAACAAGGACACATATACTGTCGCTTGCCTCCAAATAGCGCAGACATGGTTCAACTTGGGAAACACTTAAAACACCTTGCCACAAGTACTAAAAGTTCGCCTTATTTCATCATACAAGAACAACACTCTTCGACATCAGCACAGAAAGCATATATTACCAACGAAGTCATAGAACTAATGATAACGCGGGGGAAATTTATGATGCAGAGCATCTCAGTTCGGCTATCAAGCCGCGTATCCGTCACTGAAATTATGCTTTGCCTAAATGTCAATGAGTTCCTCTTTATCAGCCGCTTCCCTCGCTCTCTAATTCAAGATGATAACACCACACCAGGTAAGATATGCCATACAAGCGGTATTAACTTCTTGGTGTACTCACAATGCTGTTAGGGAAACGTTCTCATATCACAGCTAACCCCTCACGTTGGTCTGGAAGCCGGACCTCGAGCCAACGGCGCCGCAACCATGATTGGCAGCCACCGCTCAACTTAGAGCCACGGGATGATATCTCAGTATATTCAAGCCCTGACTATATGCTTAGAGAAGAAGTGGGTATATCTGAGCGGCGCGGGATGTGGAATGGTATCCAAGCAATGCCTAGACCAACTTCAAGCACTATGGCCTCGAATGCCTCAACTGTTCGACCAACTGGATTCTCAGGAGAATCATTTGCAAATGATATTTCTGCACCCTCAACAGATGGTAGGTTTGAATTGCCTGACACAAGTGTGGTTTACGAGTTGGAAGCTTCAAATGTTTATTAAGGGAAGAATCAATTCAGGTAATGGTTACTAGGTCTTCTAGAGCCTCTGCTTCAGAACGTGCCGCCTCATTTTCGAATGCGGCCCGCAGCACACTTCGGAACGTTGTAGTTTGGAAGAGCTCTGGAAAAGCAATCTTTGCCTGAATTTCTGATTCGAAAACACAAGATTCTAGGAGCGCCTTGAGTATATCCACGGTCTTGGGGGATCCAAAATCCTTGATCAGTGCTCTAAACGAACTTGAATGTTCTTTTACTAGCTTCCGGGTTTTCTTTGCCTGCCGAAGGTTAGCATTGTCACCTGAAAACAAACTGCGATGCAAGAAAGGCACGACGGTTTTCAGCAGTGGAGTGCGACATTATCACAGCTTCGATTACGGCTGAGAACATGCGTAGCGGGGTTTCCATTACTAGAGTATTACTTATATAACTTGAGTACTATACAAAATAGCCTCTGCAGATTCGAAGAACCAGTTTAATCCATCTATTGATTTTGTATCACAGTTGCCTGAAACGTTTAAAGGGGGTGGGAGTGGGTATAAGGAGTATACAGCTATGCATGTTTGACAGACGGCGAATCTCATTCGCGAATGAACTTAATTGATGTCGAAGTAAGACAAGCTCATGAGCAGCTTACGATGTATAGTTTTTGCACTTTGTGTGCGAGCACTTGTGTAAAGTATGCTGGTGTCTGCAAGTTAGCATGTTAATGAGTGGCTCGAAGGCCAGTGGTTTTTGAGATCTGGTTCCTTCTCCGATCTCGATCTCCAAAAATCACGTGAGCTTCGTAGTAGTCACCGCTCACATCTCTGCCATTAACATAATCCTGTGGATTGCTGTACTGTAAATATCACAGTGTGGTGTCTTTTAAGGTACTGCATCTCTCTCGGTAGCGTAACTTCTACAGTACTAAAATTATTCTAGTTACCGTAATGGTTTCGGTGCCGTTAGCGCTACGGCACTCTATATATCACAGTGCTGTGTACACGACTTTTGAACTCGACCTCCGTATTTTACTGCACATTGCTCTTCCGCCTGCCGTAACTCCTACTACGCTGTACATATCACTCTGCCGTCAGACGGGAAGAAAACATGCTTGCTAAAGCTTCGCAAATACGAACGTCCACTCTACGTAGAATATAATGGCCAATAGCATATCATCTCTAGCTGCTTGACTAGTCAGACTATTAACCATAAATGAGGGCAATGTTGAACATTGTCTTGTAAGGAGCTGAATAAATTTAGTTCTGGCGCTCAGGAAATCACCTCGGTTCGTCGCTAAATCACGTGGACCTGTATATTCTACCATTAACTTAGCCTCTTGTGGTTTCTTTGTGGCACTTTCGGGGCCTAGAAACATGGCTCTGACTTATGGCTCAGAAATGGAGAATCATCCCAAAAATAGGGGCAAAGGCGCCCTGAATACTGTACGTAAGCTAAGACGGCCAAACTTCGGTGTTGATACGAAAATGACGCGAAAGTGACGCCAAACTGACACTGACCCCCCAGCTCACCTGGCTCACCCTGCTCACCCTCGCCTCACCCTTCAGGTGGCAAGGGGCCGCGATTCCACGCTATGCCTATTGGCACGATTGAGACTATTAGCCAGAGGATACGCAAACTTGTGTATGGCAGAGCGGACGGGATGCCCAGTTCTCTTGAGTCTATGGTCGTATGTGACTGTTATGCGTCTGTCAGAGACTAAATACTGCTTGATCTCCTGTGCTGTGTTGTGATGAGAACGTGGAAGGTTTGCTCGGACAAGAGGTGGTTTCATTGAAGATCTAAAGCTACAGAAGGAGGAAGAAGAGGACTGGCTGTGTCTAGAGGTCTGGCTTATATCTACAGACCTAAGACCGGTGGATTAGTATTGTATGAACTAAGTGGTTTGGAATCCGACAAGTGATTACTATAAGTGAGATATTTCAATGTACGATTATTAAATAGAATACTGAATAAAACACTTTTAATTCTGCAATGTGAAATATGAATGTGTATTATGAGATTTTAGGTGCATTTATTTGCCTATGGAATTCGTGACCAGTTCTGCCATAAAACGAGTGTTTTAAATGGCCACGTTACCCTTCGTCATCCATGCCATCAACATCCGAAAAGAGCAAAACCAGATTTGTACACCCCAGCTTGATGAGAAACGGCAAAAGAGTCAGGCTCCGACAGAGAAGGTCGTATTTTCCGAAAGAGAAAGTTCATAGATGTGTGTGTGTGATGTTACAAACAGAGACGCCAGATAGAAAGCCAAATCAAAACAGCCACCATAGCTCCCTGGGTTCCGACATCAGATTATGCCCTCTCAACTACCAAATTAATTCGTAATTGCCCCAGCTTTGGCTAGAACGGCGATGTTGCCCATACCTAGAGCCTCTACGCAGTAGCCTCAACTGGTGTAGCCTCCGCCACAATGACCTGCTTGTTTGTTAGATTAGAGCCTCCATGTAGAAAACGGGTCAGAGAGCCACATACCTCGGTCTTGTCTTCGGCCGCCTTCTCCTCGTCCTCGGGCTTCTCCTCCTCTTGAGGCTTCTCCTCTTCTTCAGACTTCGCTTGTTCGTCCTTAGAATCGGCATCCTCCATATCTACCTCAGGGGCAAGAGTGTCGTCAGCCCCATCTAATCCGGTTGTCTTCGTCCCATCCTCTGCTGTGGCCGACTCTCCATTAACTTGCTCCTTCGATGTCCCGTTGGCCTGTGCCGAAGCTGGTGCTGGGGTATCGCTCTCCAAGATCTTATTCCATTTGGCCAAAAGCTCGGTGGAACGCTCTCTGAATTTAAATTCAGCCTCCTTTGGGATGTCCTCGATCTTGAGGATGCCCTTCAAGACCTTGTTGATCTTAGTGGCGCGGATAATGCTAACTTCCAGGTCTGAGTATCCCTCAAGTTTAGTGATAAACTCGGACATTTGCTTCATATCTTCTTCCTTTGGCTTCTTGACGCTGTCAAGGAGGCCCTTTTGGAGTTTGTGGCGCAAAAAGCGAACCTCTTTCTACTCAAAATATTAGTATAATGATATATTCAGCACCGTATGATAGCTCATACCTCTTTCTTCTTGCTCTTCTCCTCTGCACTGAGCTCTGGCTCCTTTGGCGTCGCGGGTGCCGCAGCAGCCTTCTTGGTCTTGGGCTTAGCCTTCTCCTTTTTCTCTTTGGCGGCAGACTTTGGAGTTTCGGCTGCTGCATTTCCCTTCTGAGCTGAGTTTATAAGCTTCAGCTTTGGCTTCTTTACTGAATCTGTTCGCTTCGGGGTCTGTAATCGATGTTAGAACGCTAAGTGTGCATAGTGGTGATGGTTATAGCTTACAGAGGTCTCATCATCGACAGCCTTGCGCTTCTTGGACGCCTTGGGCTTATCTTCTTTCTCAGCCTCATCTGCGCCCGCGTCGGCCATCTCAACATCTTCATCCTCGTCCTGAACAACTTCCTTGGCCTTCTTGCCCTTCTTGGCTGAAGCCTTTGCTTCCTTTGCTGCTTCCTTTGCGTCGATAGCATCCTGTGCCGCCTTTTCATCTCTACGGCGGGATACCTCGAACTCCCTAAGAACGTTCTTGTAATGATCCAAATCGTGATTTTCAGAAGCCAATTGATACGCTGCGTACAACGATTTGGACATCTTGCCCTGTGGAACGTCACCGATGACGCTAGTGTCGAGAGGTTCGAGATCGGTGTTAGGGGTCCAGGCACTGTAGAAGGGGTTAGATTTTCGTGCCAGGAACCAACAACAGAGGTGGAGTGAATAGAAAACTTACAATTCGTTTGTTTCAAAGAACATTACGGGAAATGTGCGGTCCAGAGCGTTCTTCCCGCCCTCAGCAAAGTCTTCCCTGTAGCTTCCATCTGGCTTCGCAGCGGTTACCGGGCGGGATTTCAGGATCGCATCAGGGAGCATATCTTCAGAAGCAACAATCCCGGGCCATTTTGGGTATCCCTTCAATTTTATGAAGTAATACTCGCCAGGCTGAGCGTGAATGTTGCTCATCTTTGCCTTGGATTCCTTCTTGTTGAGCTTTCGGCCCTTGTGCTCCGGGACGCCAGATGACTTGCGACGCGCCTTGGACTTGTTTGCAGACGATGGAGTTGCAGTGGCTTCTGAAATCTCCGCGACTGTATCGGCGACAGCTTTCGTCTCACTCTCTGTAGCGGTCTCTGCTGGCTTTTCGTCGTCGGGGAGAATCTTGGCTTCGCTGTCCTCTGTGGTAAAGATGTTAGTATGCGCGACGATATATTCGAGAATGGCTATCGTGGCGGAACATACCTTTGGCAGCCTCGGCAACTGGAAGCTCTTCCTTGGTTTCAGTCGCGCTCACTCCATTGCTGTCGCCAGTAGTGGCATCGGCGGCGGATGAAACTCCCCCAGCAGTTGCGTCATCTGGACGCGCAACCGATGAATCCACCGAAGCAGACACTGCCTCAACCGGTGTCGCGTGTTCAGACATACCCACGGCTTCTATGGTATATTCTGTGACGCCGTATCTAGATTGTTATCTTGAGGAACGCGTTTCGCGACACTGATAGGAAAATAACGCGCAAAGTACTAGGAGTCGCGCGTAAAGTTGGATTGAAGTGTTTGCGATGATGGTGAACAATGGTAGGTCGGTGGAGTTGATGCGCCGTCAATGGTAGAAGAGTGGAGTTGGCGAGGAAATACTTGGGAGAGCTCGCGGTTTGAGCGCGCGAGAAATAGCGCGGTTGGTCACGTGTCGATAATATTGAGGGTGATGACAAGTTGATCCACGAATCGGCATCCGCAGTACTTATGGACCACAAATGCTGATCGGATTTCTTTCACTGAGGTGAAAGCTGACAGTATGCCAGATGGCCGGAGAAGGTTCGCAATCGATGAAGGAACTGAAATTAATGAAAAGGAAACAAAGGGTTCATTTTGTGTTCAGTCGAGATGTGTCTCGATCGAGGATCACTGAATTAGAATGTGGCGGTGAACTTGATTCTGCAACCTTCCACAACAATACTTTGGGCCCGAGAATGCAGGCTGCCGTGGAAACAAATTGCCAAAAGTAGAACAGCCACCGAAATGCGAGAATCAATGAAAAGCTCCTACCAAATAAAGCCGCATAACCCACAATTGCTCTCTCAACCATATGAAATGACTCCTTGATCCAACATCATAGACTGATCCAAACTATCGAAGTGGCCTCCATTCGACACAGAAACAGTGACACGGGGGAACCTGGAAATGGCTGACATGATCTAAAATCCAACCGGATTTCTTTCTATTATACAACAAACCCTTCCTTCAGGGGTAAACAGGGTCTTACTATTCTATTCCATATCCTCATCTTCATCCTCCTCGTCATCATCTTCTCCTTCAGCAACATTCACTGTGAAGCTGGGATCCTGGTCGACACCAACATAACTGTCGCTCATCAAAAATAGCTTCAGATCGTGCTTGCCAGCTGTCGGTACCGTATATTCCAACCGTAGATTCAACTTCTTGCCAATGGTGATGCGTTTGATCGCAAGCAAAGTTTTTGTGCTCTCCTCGCCAACAACCAGCCACCAATTTTCCATCTTCTTGACTGGATAAAACGGTGCGTGAACGGTTGTGTCGACCTCTGTAGTCTCATCATCTTCGTCTTCTTCGCGCTCGATCTTGACTTTGATGTATGAAGGAACACCAGCGGTGATATCCTCCGGGTCTTCAAGCTCGAACTCCAGCTCAATATTTGGATATTTCGAGTTCGTGAAATTCGCAGCCTGTCCCAACTGTGCCTGTGTCAAGCCCAGTTTCTTCACGAGTGCGCCGTAGTTTGGATTTTCAGAAGGATCCATTGCCTCCATGAATCCAAAAATATCCTCAACACTAATGAAAGAATAATGGTTAGCATTGTTAAGAATAGGGAGGTGGGGTACATACCCAGCACTATTAGCAGCCTTGATGACCTCCGCTGTGAAGTGGGGGATCTGTTTAAGAGGACTATCCCGATCCCACATGCCTTGAACGACCATCTGAGACATCTCCATCGCATTCATAGCATTGATATGACCATCAGAAGACAACACATCAACAGTGGCGCTCAGTAGGCCAAGCACCTTCGTTAGTATTATCTCCTGATCCTTTGCAAGATCTATAGGGAGCTGCATCCTGGAGAAATGTGCTTGGAGAAGCACAAACGCCTTGAAATGCGGAGAGTCATAGCTTGGTTCTGCCATCTTGACTGGAGCCCTATCGTAGATACGACGAAGTAAACTGTCTTCATGGCGCCTTATCTGAATGGTCTCAAACTCCGTGGCCGAGGTCACAATCTCTAGCACACCCTTGAGCTTTGTCCGCCCACTGAGTGATAGCAGGAAGGTTTGCATTGTGATGTAGGAGATGTTGTAGTAAGCGGCGATCATGGCAGCATTGAGAGGCGTCACCGAATCATCCTCCTCATCCAGATCAATGATTTTGGAATCGGAGAGATCCTTTAGTGTTGTCTCTACTAACTCAGAAAGATGAGCGCTTAGGCCTTCATGAGAGGTGTCTGTAAGACTGTAGTAGCTGGGATTCGCCAGCAGTCGACGGTAGAAATATGTGAAAGTCGTCCAGTTAATCGCATCATCAGCAGATTCGATCATCTTCGTGCTAATCTCGGAGACGAATGCGTCGTGCAAGACAACCTGGAGATGACTCTCGATAGGAAGCGCTTCGGCCAAGAATTTCTTGTAATAGTCGCGCTTGACTGCAGGAACCATAAGCACGCCTCTGCTCATGGTGTCTTCAAGTGGCCGAGTCGCTTTGCCAAACATCTGCAGAACTTCACTCAACGGGTAGTCCACATAACGATGCTCCCGCCCCTCAAAATATTGGGTCCCCATGACGATGACCAGGTGTGCGGTGCAATCGAGCTCCCAGCATACATCTCTTGATGCGACCAGGACTTGGATAGCTCCGTTGTCGTAAAGGTGCTTGACAATCCGTTTGTCGCTGGTGCTTAGTGCCTCATGGTAGTAGCCAATACCGTGTGAAAGAGATTCCGCAAGTGCCTCTTCATGAATCCGTTCCAACAGAGGTTTCAGCTGCTCGCTGTCTGCGTGCAAAAAGCGATCCTCGTCGTCATTCGCAACACAAGCAGTCAGCAAGTCGCGAGTAGTATTGCGAGCTTGTTTCCTGTTCGGCACAAACACTATGGCAGGCTTATCTGGAGACATTTGTAATATGCTGAGATACGTAGGCTTTGCCATCGCGAGCATAAGCGATGGGAAATGAGGGATGGTGAAAGACTGAATATGAAGCTCCAGGGGAACGGATCTGACGTGAGTACTGAAGTTGTAGATTGTATGTTTCTTTGCATCAATCCATTCGCCGATGTCGCGTGCATTTGCCAGCGGAACACTAAGACCAACGATGCGCATAGGAAGTTGTGTCTGGGAGCGAATGTAGTGCATACGAGAAACCACAATCTCATAAACATAGCCGCTCTGGCCTCCCAACATATGGAGCTCATCTGCGATGAAGAGTTGGATGTTTTGGATGTTCTTTCGGCGTTGCCATTGTCTGGAGAGTACATCCCACTGCGTCGGAGTAGCGAGAATAAGATCGCCCCTTTCTAGGAGCTTGAGGTCTGCAGTTGTTTCTCCAGTCAATTTGACAATTTCCTTCCCTCCACGGATATTCGACAAGCGTGCTTTCCAATCCTGGAGTCTCAAATCGACAAGCTCTTGGAACGGTGCAATGTAAACGGCGCGGCCTGCCTCCGGTTTCGACCAGTGGTGTAGGAGCGCAAATTCGGCACAGACTGTTTTACCATTACCAGTTGAAGCTCCAACAAACACATTCTCATCCGTCGTGTATAGCGAGTTGAATGTTTGTGTCTGAACCTTATTGAACCATTCCCATTTTGGATATAATGCAACGTAGTCTTGGGCTTTGAGCGCGGACACTGGCAAAGGCTGCAGATCCAAAAGTGGTGTGTGAGGGGGGAACTTCTCTGGTAAGATCAGTTTCTGGAATGAGACGGCAAGCTTGGTCTCCGAATGCATCCAACGATCCGAAACTAATGTAATGAAATAGTTGGGTGGCATTGGCTCCGAAATTGGAACGGTAAATTCGACCAGGTGCTCATTCATTTCAGCCTGAGCATAATCCTTACGCAAAATAAATTGGTCGTGGAAGAGAATTTCCTCCCCGTCACAGTCCTCGGCGATAATCCAGAAGCTCTCGGCTGTACCGTGCACCTCGTCATCCCATTCGAACTTGGGTGTGATTGATAACTCGATCCGCAGCATGGACCTGGTCATGGGCTGAACCTGGGCCTGAATCTCTAGTCTCGGGAACTTGGACATTAGAGCGCAGACAGTCTTGCCAGCTCTTGGCAGACCGAGAAGCTCTCCCATCCGCGGAGGATCCAAGTCGAAGTAGTTGTTCCAAGGAACGTCAATTCGCTCAGCCTTCTGGATAATATCGCGGGGGCAGCTGGGGAATTGCCTCAACGGTGTCATTGTTGGCCACATTCTCTTTTCTGCCATCTTGCAAAGCTCAAGCGCTGTTTTGGCCACGGACGACCACCCTTTCTTCAGCGTAATCTCAAAGATGGCACGGAGAATACGGCCAGCAGATTGAGTGACATACACCAAATCGGCCATCAAAGCCAAGCCTTCAAGCTTCAGACGGGAAATATATGCCTGGAGAAGAACGTTGATCTTTGCATGCGGCTCTTCGATGCTTTCCTTGACGGGTATTGGGACTCTTCCCAAAAGCTTCGCAAGCTCCAACTTCTCGTCTTGCCTAACGGGGATGAACTTGAACTCATCACTCAACGCGAAGACTCTGAAAAGTTCAATAGGGGTGATAGATGGTTGAATATGGTGGTTATAGGTGAGCATGCTGCTATGCGTGATGTAGTAATGCGACGCAATGCGGCCGAGCTCAGTTGCTTGGAGCCTACCCGTTTTCTTGTCGTATTTAACCAGATTCGATCTCTCCAGAACAACCGCAGCAGAATGGATCAAGTCCACACGCTTTTGTTCTAAGGCATTGTCTTCTTCGTAGTCGGCGCCGACCTGATAAAGACCAGGCGACCTCAACATCCGAACAAAGAGATAGGTGTAACCCAGCCACTCGACTCCCTCGTCCCTCGTTCGGATGTTTCCAAGAACGATTTCAGCATTCAGATTATCAGCCAGCCGGGTAACAAACTGACTCTCAATGGGCAGCTGCTGGTTAAGGAGAGAAAGATAGTATTGCATCTCGGTCTGCGTAGTGATGATGATACCTTCTCCATATGTATCATATTGTGGGCGACCAGCACGTCCCAACATTTGCAATACGTCTTGAGGACTCAACTCGACCCAGCTGCCCTTCTCAGGAGAATAAATCTGCGTGCCCTTGATGATGACAGTATGGGCCGGCAAGTTGACACCCCAAGCGAGGGTAGCCGTGCAGACCAAGACTTGAATAAGGCCGTCATTAAAGAGGTCCTCAACGGAAGTCCTATCGGGGCGGGTCATTCCAGCGTGATGGATGCCAAAGCCATATGGTAGTAAATCCTTAAGGTCGCGATCGTTCACGGACTCTGCTTCCGTAGTTAGGGCCTCACGGCTACCAGCATCACTTCGAAGAATTTGGCTAATCGTCTCCTCTTCGAGAGCCTTGTCGCGGACGTACCGGGCAGTCTTGGCAGTTTCCTTCCGGGAATGAACGAAAATAATCATCTGGTTACGGTTGGTGCCAACATGCTCGAGCACCTTCGTGTAAGTAATGTCGTTCATGGTCTTGAGCTGCTTGATCGCCTTCTTTTCGGTGATACCAATAAACTCCTGACGCAAAGGGCAAGGACGGAAAGATCCATCGAAGTGGAACATACCCTTCAATGGGTCAACGCGCAAAAAGCTTGCAACGTCCCTATAATTGGGCAATGTCGCGGAAAGGCCAACCAAGCGTACTGGGTCTCCTGTTTGCTCCATCTTTCTGATTGTTCGGCTGACGATGCTCTCCAGCACTGGTCCACGATCATCGTGCAACAAATGAATCTCATCAATAATGATTAGGCGCACTAAGTTGGTGTAGCTCATATCAGTCGCCTTGCGGGTAATCACATCCCACTTCTCTGGCGTTGTGACGATGATCTGTGTATCCGCAATTTGTTGCTTTGTGAGCTGACGATCACCTGTAAGCTCAGAGACCTGGATTCCGTAAGGCTTTAACCTAGCTCCAAAGTTGCCAACCTGTTCCTGAACCAGAGCCTTCAATGGGGCGATATAAACAATCTTAAACCCGTCCAAATTGATCTCTCCGGTCTCAGGATTCCTGTTCTTCCCAATTTCTCTCAGAATGGTCAGCATACCGACGTTCGTCTTGCCACTTCCAGTTGGCGCACAGATGAGCATGTTTCCATCTTCACCAAATGCGGTTGGAAAGCACTTGGACTGGATCTTGTTGAGCTTTGGGGTTGTGCCGAATGGCACACGAGACCACTCAGGCATCTCGGAGACAGGGACATCTCTATCTGTTGGGTCGCTGCGCTTCTTTGGTGCTGGTACGTGAATCTCCTCGTACCCCTTGAAAGTCTTCTTCGTCGATCCTTCAGGGAGCTTTACCTTGGGGTTCGTCATGAGATGGTTGCCTTGCTCGAATATCAGATTCTCCAGGTTAATGAGTTTCCTTGGCTGTAGACCTCCAACTAGGCCACCATCCTTGGCCTGCTCTTCTTTTGGACCCTTAATGTAATCCTCTGGTACGTCGATATCCATCTTAATTTCGACCTTTTTGCCCTTTCCACCGTCAACGGAGACTTTACGGCCCTTTAGCTCGTCAAGGATCCAACGAAGCCCTTCAGCGATAATCTCACGCTCAACAACTCCCCGGGCCTCATCATCCTCCGCTTTGGCTAGACGAGTAAGCCACACGACCTTGTCTCGGTTCGAAATCAATTTCTGAACAAGTTCATGGTGCTCGTAATCAAAAAGTTCCATTAGGTCGTTCTCAATTTCACGGAGAGTCCGTTCGTCTCCCTCTTCAGACAGACCGGAAAGAATCTGTAGCGCTTGTTGTGTTTTGACTTGTTGCATGTGGGCATCTGCATAGTTTTGCCCAATTTGCCTCTGTAGCCAATATGCGTCGATTTCGCGAGCTGGGATTGATTTGTCTTTGGCAGATGGCTTTGCTCCAGCGCGGTCGACACCAGAATCTAAGGTCATTGCCTCATCTTCCCCAAACATGCCGCCCTCGTCTCGATCCATGCCCGCGCCTCCTGCTCTCGCTATCTCATCGGCCTCGAGGTTGTCCTCCTGATCGCCCTCTTCGTCTTCCGAAGATTCGTCTCGGATTTCATTAAGCATTTTGCCTCCCTCATCCTCTGATTCCTCGTCGTCAAACACGACAGCCACACCCTGCCGATCGTCAATCTCGGCTCCATCTCCGTTGGCATCCCCTTCCCCCATGGCTTCGTCTTCATCTTGGGCCTCATAATCGGTGATCTTTTTCCCAAGGTTGACAAGTTCATTGAATTGTTTCGGATTCATCGTTGTGCCCAGCAAATCATCGACTTCCTTCTTCTTGTCGAAATCCTTCATATCATCATCCTTTAGGTATTCCAACACAGCATCCGCAGCACTGCGTACAACTTCGTGAGGGACGTCACCCAGATTGCTCGCCACAGTTGTGATTATAAGATCGTATGTCGCCCTCGTCGCAGGTGTCCTCGGTCTGTATCGGATTCCCTCCACAAGTGCGTCCGCTGCCGACAGAATACCAGTACCCCGAAGTTGTGCTGGTTCTCCTCGTTTGCGCTTCCGTTGCTCTCGCTCCAACACATCTTCGCCTTCCCGCAAGCTTCCGCGCTCAACATTAAGCATGCCCGTAGGTTTCTTCTGTTTCGGCGCGTCTTCGCGGGCATTGCGCGACCCCATGTCTCTGATGCTGAGGCGCCCTGCAAGTGACTCCGGGTCCCCTGTAACTTCATCGCCGCGGCGAGTCACAAATCGTCTATCGGCCTGCAAGACCAAATTGGACATCGCCGAATATTTGTATTGCGACACATCGCGCTGTTGGTCGGCCATGGTGGCGGCCTAGGTAGAAACTTTGTTGTGTTGATTTATGGCCCTTCCCTACGGGCTATCGAAAAGTTTTATATATCACTTTGACAGTCCATCGATAAAACGCCAAATGAATGTATTAATGCGACGCTCCCTTCAACATTGGCCGTTTGAGTTGATCTTGGGTTTATGACGGCGTCGAATGCTGCAAATAATTTAGCGGTATTAATAGAGTACTCTGCCGCCTCGCCTAGACCTGTTAGGGTGGCGGCTGAGAGGCGGTAGGCGTCTATAGCGCGTATTCCCGTCCAGCTGCACGTGCTGTCAACAACAAACAACTCGATACCAAACTCTCATAATATCGATTATGAGCATGGAACAACCTTCATCAACAAATCCTGCTTTCGGGGAGGCCAAAAAAGCCCTTGCTCCTTATATTAGAACCCGACAGGAGGTAGCCCATATCAGGCGTGTACTGGCCCTCCATCTCAAGTCCCAAGTGGATGATAAAGGAGATGCCAAGCTACTTGCGCCTATTTCGCTGGCCTGCGAATCAGCAAACAAACTCCCAACTACGTCCGGCACTCATGGGCTACGGAAAGAATATTTGAGGGCACTAAAAGCAAACGTTAAAGCTCGCCAAGAATTCGCCAGACTAACCACTGAATCACAAATCATCAAGGAGAAGGAAGTGGAAGAGATATCTCTTGGTCCCTATTTAGCCCTGGAAAAGCAGAAGCAAAAACTCGAGCGCTTGCGCATTCTTCAAAAATACGTTGATAGTTTAGCAATCAAAACCCCTGCTTTTGCATCGTTCCTCGAACAGCCTGCCGCTAGTATTGAAGCGCTTCCGCAGCTACCAGAAGAAGCTATCGCGTCAGCAGCCCGTAGTGGCTCGGAATCTTCTGCGGTTAATCTAGATGACCTTATTCAAGACTTGGAGAGAGACGTCCTTCGCGCCAAACTGCTTCTCAAGTCCGAGAAAGATCTGCTTGCCAAAATCCAGGCCGAGCAACAGAAGCAACTGAGAGGAAAAAGCTCTTTAAAAGCTACGGAGCCCGACCAGACGTTAAAGGCGTTGGAGAAGACTAGAAACGAGCTGATTAGTTGGGTGGAAGAAGAACTAGGCAAGGCCGGGGATTCAGATGGTCAGCCCGAGAACCCCTCGAAACCTCGTGATTCAGAAGTACCTATCGAGCAAGCCGTCACTGAAGTCAGAGAGAAATATGCACGTTATCTCAGGGAAAGAAAAGGCCTTTTAGAAGCCCTCGCAAGGCCTTCTGCCCCAGACATCGCGCCAAAAGCGGAAAACAACGACATTCCAGAAGAGTCTCAGAACACCAGTGAAGTGGGCGAGATGGCCGGATTCATCACCCCCTATCTGTCCGAGCTACTCGCAATCTCTCGCGAACAGAAATCCCTCAGTCAGCAGCGCTCCCATCTTACTACCAGCCTGGCCAAGCAAAACAAGGAGACGATCCAAGTCTTTGATCGCCTGGCGGAAGAGAGCCACCTGCTTCCTAAATACCAATTACCCCAGAAACGCGGCCGCAAAGGGACCGGGACCTTTGCCGAGGAAGTTAACATGGCTGTTAAGGAGAGTCCTGGCGTTAGCCACAGAGCTGAAGAATGGACATATGCCGCCCAGGCATCGAGTATAGATACCATGGAAGCCGTTTGCGTGAACGTCGATGAAGGGAAGACAGCTTTGGAGGAAGCGAAGAAAGCTCTGGATAGGTTGGACCAGATGCTGGGGTACAGCGCTCGGAAGACTGGGAAGAGAGACATCAGTGGTGGAGATATATGGCTGCAGGAGGCGGAAAGTGGAGGGGCTAAGGACGAGAATACGAATATATGGAGCACACTAGATGGGCAACTCGGCGTCCTCTAGACATGATCAGGAACAAAGTGTTCAAATTCGATGTGGAAACTATCTTTGAGAATGAGGGAGAAAGGGAAAGCAAAGGTATCATGGAGATACTGTACCTGCAATGCCAGAATGGCCAGCCACACCAAATTCCTTACCATGAGCCAGAGGAAACTTTGACAAGGAAGGGGTACCATCCATCGTGCCAAGTATTTTGGCTACATCCCAATGAAAGAACAAGGTTGGGTGGTTTGGCAAAATATTATACATAACTTCGTGTCCCTATGAGGTTGGCGTCGCGCCTTGCCCCATAGCGGACCAAAAATTCACTGTGGGAGGAGGTAGTGAGTGTCATGTTAATACCAGGCTGCTGACGGCGAAGGACTGGAGCAGAGATGGTACATAGTTTTGTCAACAAGGACAAGTTCGAACTAGAGAGCATCGACGTAGATAGAACAATGAATAGAGATGTTAAATGGCCACATGCATATAAGTCGAGAAATATATCAAAAATCAAACGGTATGCATCAATTGCCTACTAAGCCTTCCAAACTCCCAACCCTATATCCTCCACCTCCGCCCCTCTCCCATCCCCATAGATTTCCTCATCTTCATATCTCGCCAACTTTTCAACCCAAATATCCGAGATAAGTCGCCCCATCTCATCATACGAAAGGCCCGCGTGGTTTTCCTCGACTCTCTGGCTTAGTACTATACATTTTCGCCCTCGACTTTCAACCTTCAACACTGCACTTTCTGACGTGGAAAAGACTGATTTACAGAGGCTTGCCACCAATGAAATCAGACCACCTGCGCACCTCTCCTGGGATGCCCTCCTTGCGAGGAAGCTTCTCGCTCATGCAGCGGGCGAAGAGCTCAGCAGTCTATATCACGTTAGTTGTGAACTGAAATAATCGGAAATACAAGTAATTAACATACCTTTGGCTCCATGAACAACGGCACGCCGAAGTCGACGGCGTTCCTCCTCATGACGTAGTCGACATCCTGTGTCGTCTTGCCCCTGGCCAATGCGATGTTGAAAACACCGCGGATATCGTACTTCTCGAACACCTTGCGGAGCTCGCGCTTGTCCTTGACGGGGAACTCAATGACCTCGACGGAGACATCGTTCTTGGCGTTCTTCTCGATGAAGGACTTGACGTGATCCTCAGCGGCGAACAGCTTGTAGCCTAGAGGAGACAGGTAGTCGACGATAGTAACGAGAGCGTTCTTGTCCTTGGTGATGTCACCACCGAAGAGAAGACCCTCTCCTGGCTCTGGCATGCGGAAGTTCATGGTGGATTGCAGGGAAGCCCAGTAGGCCTCGACGAGGTCCTTACCGAAGCAGGCGATTTCACCGGTAGACGACATCTCGACGCCCAAGAAGGGGTCGGCGCCGGCAAGACGGGTCCAGGAGAACTGAGGAACCTTGGTGGCAAGGTAGTCGCGCTTGATAGCCATCAGATCTTGTGGCTCTGGGACATCACGGCCAACAAGGGCCTTGGTGGCGACATCGATGAAGTTGACACCGAGGACCTTGGAGACGAATGGGAACGAACGGGAAGCACGGAGGTTACACTCGATGACCTTAAGAGCTGGTAGACCACCCTCTGGGTCGAGTGCCTTGATGATTTGCATGTTGAAGGGACCAGTGATAGACCAAGCCTTGGCAACCTTGATGGCAATCTCCTTGACACGGTCCATGGTGACTTGATCGATGTTGACGGGGGGGAGGACAAGAGTGGCGTCACCAGAGTGGACACCAGCTTGCTCAACGTGCTCAGAGACGGCGTGGATAATAAGCTTGCCATCGGATGCAACGGCGTCAACATCAATCTCCTCAGCGCCCTCAATGAACTTGGTAATGACAACTGGGTGGTCAGGTGACACGTTGGAGGCGGCCTCAAGCTTGTCCTTCAGCTCATCCTTGCTGCGGATGACAGTCATGGCAGCACCGGAGAGGACGTAACTAGGGCGGACAAGAACGGGGTATGAGACCTCATCGGCGAAGGCCTCGGCATCGGCAACCGAGGTAAGTTCCTTCCACGCGGGCTGGTCGACACCAATGCTGTCAAGAATCTCAGAGAACTTTTGACGATCCTCAGCCTTGTCAATATCCTTGGGATCAGTTCCAAGAATGTTAGCCTTGCCAGACTCTTGCAGGCGGAGAGCGATGTTCTGGGGTAGCTGGCCACCCACGGACACAACGACGCCGGTAGCGCCCTCGAGCTCGTAAATGTCCATGACACGCTCATAGCTCAATTCTTCGAAATAGAGCTTGTCGGCAGTATCGAAATCGGTCGAATAGGTCTCCGGGTTGTACTGGGCTTAATTAGCAATGGTAATAACATTATAATGATGTTGGGGAGGGGGTGGGTTGAAAAATCGAGGCCAAAATCCCAAAATCCCAAAAATGACGCTAACGGCGCTAGTGCCACCCAGAAGTCCCAAGAGCGGCCTTGTATAGCTGAGACTCTCATCTAGCTATTAAATACAAGGGAGCCTCTATCTTCAGTTCTATTCCTGGGTAACTGGCTCGTTGGGGGTAGCCCCTGAGTGACTGGCCGTCTTGGTCACGTGCACAGCCACTCTACACGCCAGGGGCAATGCACGGACCCTCTCCAGACTTCTGGAAGGCACAAGTCCTATGGCCGTCGGGTTCAAGCTGGAGCACCCTATCGAGCTCACAGCTCGATAGAGACTGTTCCATGCATCCAGAAGCTGGGGCATTGACCTAGGGATAAAACAAAACAAAAGTCTCTAACTTACGTTGATCATGACAGTCTTCTTGCCCATCTCCTTCAGTGCGAGGGTAGCGCTGACGGCGCACCAATCGAACTCGACGGAAGAACCAATTCTGTAGACTCCGCTTCCGAGAATAAGAGTTCCGTAGTCATCAAAGGTGACATCGTGGGTAGTGGCGTTGTAAGTGGTGTAGAGGTAGTTGGTATCAGCAGGGAACTCGGCGGCAAGGGTATCAATCTTCTTCACGAATGGCTTGATACCGAAGTTCTTGCGGCGAGCGCGAACCTCGTCCTCGGTGCTGCCAACGGCATTGGCGATCTGCCTGTCGGAGAAACCCATCTTCTTAGCCTTCATGAGGAGATCCTTCTTGAGGCCAAAGAGGCTTCCAATGTCCTCCATCTCGTGAGTGCAGTCGACAATGTTCTGGAGCTTGTACAAGAACCACTTGTCAATCTTGGTCAGATCGTGGAGACGCTCGACAGTGTAGCCCTCGTGGAGCATAGCCTGGCCGACGGCCAACCAACGGCGGTCAGTTGGGTTCTGGAGCTCGTAGTCGAGATCGTCAAACTTGTCACCCTGGAAACCGACGAAGCGGGGGTCAACTTGGCGGATGGCCTTCTGGATGGACTCCTCGAAGGTTCGGCCAATGGCCATGACCTCACCGACGGACTTCATGGCAGAGCCAATATCACGCTTCACGTGCTGGAACTTGGCCAGATCCCAACGGGGGATCTTGGTGACGACGTAATCCAGGGAAGGCTCGAAGTTGGCGCTGGTGGTCTTGGTGACCGCGTTGGGGAGCTCAGGGAGAGTGTGGCCGAGACCAATCTTGGCAGCGGTGTATGCGAGAGGGTAACCGGTAGCCTTGGAAGCAAGGGCAGACGAACGAGAGAGACGGGCGTTAACCTCGATAACTCTGTAGTCGAGTCCGTCTGGCTGGAGAGCGTACTGGACGTTACACTCACCAACGACACCGAGATGGCGGACAATCTTGATAGCGGCGGAACGGAGCATGTGGTACTCCTCGTCGCTCAGGGTCTGGGAAGGCGCAACGACAATGGAGTCACCAGTGTGGATGCCAAGAGGATCGAAGTTCTCCATGTTGCAGACAGTGATGCAGTTGTTGGCGGCGTCGCGGACAACCTCGTACTCGACCTCCTTCCAGCCCTTGAGGGACTTCTCGACCAAGATTTGAGGGGACAGAGTCAGTGACGTAGCGGCCATGTTGCGGAGCTCCTCCTCGTTATGGGCGAATCCAGATCCAAGACCGCCCAAAGCGTAGGCAGCGCGGACAATGATGGGGTATCCAATAACCTTGGCGGCATCCAATGCCTCCTCGATCGTTCCAACAGCAACAGACTGAGCGACGGGGATGTTGATCTCTCCGAGAGCCTGGGTGAAGAGATCTCTGTCCTCACTGGTCTCGAGGGTCTTAATTGGCGTACCCAAGACCTTGACTCCGTACTTCTTGAAAAGACCCATGCGCTCCATCTGGACACCCAAGTTCAGGGCGGTCTGGCCACCGAAAGTGAGGAAGATTCCATCTGGCTTCTCGCGCTGGATAACATATTCGACATATTCGGGTGTAACAGGCAGATAGTAGACCTCGTCGGTGAGCACGTGGGCAGTCTGAATCGTGGCGATATTCGGGTTGATGAGAACGGAGGCGACACCAGCTTCTTTCAAAGCCTTCAGTGCTTGCGAACCTGAGAAGGAGAGATAGGTCAGCTTTGTTCTTGTTGTTATCTCCAGTACCCATCTTGTTGAGAGTCGAAGTATCATTCGCATAATACCCCGACTTCTCAAATCTGAGTCACCGCCATTAGAAAAGCAGCGCCTCAACGCGACATACCTGAGTAATCGAACTCTCCAGCCTGTCCAATGCTCAAACCACCCGATCCAATAACCAAAACCTTCTTCAGGTCAATCGGGTTCGCGGCCTTCTTCAAGGCGCCATCCTTCATAAACTGGTTCGAAGTCGCCGCCGGCTCTGGCTGCGCAGCCCTTTGGATTGAGCTCGAGAACAGACGGATCTGGTACTGTGCACTCTTCTCTACGGGCCTCTGAGCCTTCACCAGCAGACTCCTAGTCGAAGTCCGGGTGCTGAACGCGCGTGGGGAAGACGCTGAGGCTCGACATTGGCGGAGGAGCGCGGATGTTCGACCGGTGAGTCGGCCGGACAGAGCCATTGCGCCGGCGCTGTTTCTCAAAAGTTAATTGAGAAACGGGATCTGGATGTTTCTGTCGCTGGGCGAGTCGTCGCTCCTGTTGCCCAGAAAATCAGACACTGGAGTGACCGTTGTTGAGCAGTTTGTTCGGGGTTGAGGATTTGTGACACTTGGACGATTCGCCAAAATATTTTGGTAGGACTCACAGGTAACTCGCTATCGCACTAGCTTCCGGTTTTTTGTATGCTACACAGTAACTGTTTTGGGGGCTAGTCCCTGTCCGGTAGTGTGTGATAGCACCCTTATCTCGGGGGACCCTGTGAGTCAATTGGATGTTTTTTCAAAGCGGCGCGGTAAGAAGAATCGGAAGGGGAAGGGTTTGGATTGTGGGTTTTGACTCGGGTCTACTAGAGAAATAATTATCAAAATTCACAAGATTCCGATCTCCGCAATCGGCATCCCAGCGAAAACATTATACCACTCTCTATTTCACTCAACTACTTTTTTAGTTCCTGCACCTGGCTTAAAAAATCGAAGCGCCTACCAATTTTCCCTCGTCTTTCATTGGCTCATAATAGTGCGGGTTACCCAATGACCCAAGGTCTTGGGGTATGAAGATTTAGGCTCAAGTGGAGCTGTACCTGTAATGCTCCTCCAAGAGTTTCCCAGGTTCTGCCTCATCTTAACCTTATCGAGATCCACGATCCATAAAACATGACATATAGATGCTTTGGCTCCATTCACATTGATAGACGGCCATTGATTTATTTATTTCACAACAATGTCTCATGTTTCACATTCGCCACTGAGTTCATCATGATCGTGATGGTATTCATTTCAACCCCCTCCAACAGCCAAAGATTCGTTAAACACATCAACTCGTTTTCTCGATTACTTTGACAACCTCACAGCCTCACTCCTCTGAATGAAGCCGAGATCCACCTTGTGTCCCAACAACTCACGGATATTCGAACACTTTGTACGAATCATAGTTGGCCTCTCCAAACTCAGACCCCATCCGTAAACCCTCATGTCCTTAGGGAGACCCATAGACTCCAACATCTCCGGCCTGAACATACCACTGTTGCCAATCTCCACGAGCTTGTTCAGTCCCTTGTGGAAACTGAAGATCTCCAAACTCGGCTCGGTGTAGGGGTTGTATGCCGGCTTGAATCGAAGGTCAGTGATGCCCATCTTGTTGAAGAAGATGGTCATGAACTCCATTAAGCCTCCAAGGGTAAGGTCGTAATCGGCAATAACACCCTCGACCTGGTGGAATTCAGCCAAATGCGTCGCATCGACGGTCTCGTTACGGAAAACACGATCGATAGAGAAGTAGCGTGCTGGCGGGGGCCTTCCATCTGGTCCCTTCGTTTGCGCAAGCTTGTAGAGCATGTGTGTCGAAATAGATGTCGTATGCGTGCGGAGGACCAGCTTCAGAGTCTCGTCCGCAGACCACGGGTATCTGTAACCTATCGAGCCGTACTTTCCATCCTGGTGAACTTCTTGCACGTTATTCCAGTATTTCTCGTAATCGGCCTTGTCGTCCTCCGACTCCGCGCGGGGCTTGTCGGCCAGCTTCGGGTCCGAGATGTAGAAGGTATCCTGGAGATCGCGAGCTGGATGTTGCTGTGGCACGAAAAGCGCATCGAAGTTCCAGAAACCGGTCTCCACGAACTTGTCCGTTGGCATCTCCTCGAAGCCCATCTCGAAGAAGATCTGCCTGAACTCGGTGCGCACCTTGTTAAGGGGGTGTAGAGCACCGGCGTGTTGATCTGCGCCCAAGGCCTTGAAGTTGTATGGCTTGAAAGCAGCCGTCTTCCATGCGCCCGATGCGAGCATGTCTCCGGTCAAATCGGTCTCCTCCTTGACTATTTCCAGCGCGAACTTGGGGCCTTTGCTAATCTTGAAGCTGGTAACCTTTTGAATCTTGACCAGCTTGCGCTTCTTCAGGTCCGCCAGAATTTTTGGGTCACCGTGTGTACGTGTCAATTGAACGCCTTGTAATTGCTGCTTGGTCTCGTCTTGAACCGAGTCTGTCTATAAAATGTGTAAGTGGGCGATTACCCCGCCATGAAAAGGGTATACTTACAGATGCGACAAAACGCCCCTCCTTTCCTTTTGCAATCCATTTCGACTTGAAAGCTCTCATCTGTCCGATCTTGACTGTATTCTTGTCTCCCACCGCCTCCTCCAACTCCTTGATAGTCAAACCCTCCAGTGCTTGCTTGAGAGCCTCAAAAACACGGGCCTCGTGGCTGCCATTGGCGACAATATCTTCTCCCTCTGGCTCCAAAACCGCCTCTTCCTTATCGATCGTCTGGTAGGTGACCATAGACCTCGAAGCTAGCCTGTCTAATGCGCTCTTAACATCAGTCGACTTTTGCGACGGGAATGCCTCGCTGGAGAGGATGTTGTCCTGCTTATCGAGCGCCTGAAGCACCAGAGAGGTAAGGTCTCCCTCTGCATTATCTTGAACGCCCGCCATATTGTCCGGCCTGGCTGTTCTGGTGAGCAGGGTGGGGAGTTTTGAGCGCTGTTGGCTTTTTGAAGGTGAGTCAAGTCGGCCTCAAATTATATATCTGCAACGGCAAGATGACGCGGGGTTTCGTGGGCAACTTTACCCTGCCACGTGACTAATCGCGATTTCGTCCCTTAATTATAACACTGGCGGCTCAAGGGGCATTTGATTTTCTACATTTCATAGTGATATTAATTTTTGATTGAATTTGAGTTGTTATTTCTATAAATTGATCGCCAAAGACAGTGAAGGCTTCCTCATAATCCAACCTGACACGTGGCAGACACACAACTGATTTGCAACCACGGACACGACCCAGCGATGCCCTCAGTACCAGTGCCTCTTGCTCCTCATCATCTCATCCTCCGCCGCTAACTTGTCCCTCCTTGCCTCCTCCCACATCTCGTCGGCCGTCTTGGCATCCTGCGGCGTCGCACATCCCCGCAAACCAATGAACTTTCCCCACTTCCTCCGCTTCTCCTCCAACGTCAAATTGCCCCTCCACCCCATGGTCTGTGGATACTGAGTTGTCCAGACAGAAGGTGTGCGTTGGTGGTAGAAGTGTGCCAGGTCGTCGAGATCTGACTCCACAAGAAGCCAGTAGTGAAGGACTGTCGGAGGGAAGGCGGGGTGAACGGTGCCGGTGGTGATGCGCACGAGCGGCGACAGGCGGAGGCGCATCTCTGCGATCTTGGAGGAGAGGGCTGGGTTGTTTGAAATGCGCGAAAGCATCT
Source organism: Pseudogymnoascus sp. 04NY16 (assembly GCA_001630575.1). Lineage (NCBI taxonomy): Eukaryota > Fungi > Ascomycota > Leotiomycetes > Thelebolales > Thelebolaceae > Pseudogymnoascus > Pseudogymnoascus sp. 04NY16. The sequence goes on along the minus strand of LNAU01000531.1, from coordinate 62,889 downwards.
TGGGTTTCTTTGACTTTGATGCAGACTCGTGAGGTAGACTGGACTTTGGGTTGAAAGAGTGGAAGAGCCGTTGGGATCTGGCGTGATATTTAATGACTGGACAGGCGCTTCTGTGATTCTTTGACGGTGACCAGAGTGATTCACTGTAAATCTACCACGGAGATGAGGTTGTGAATGTTTTTTTCTGTGAATGATTATGAAAATGGTTCAAGTGAGAGTTTTGAGCTGCCAGCAGCAATATTAGATGGGACGAGAAGACAAATGAAATAGTAAGAAATAAGGTGCTAAAGAGAACAACCATGAATGCCAGATGGCACTCGAAGGGCAGTTGGAAACCTACTTGTATTATACATGAGGCACATTGCTGTCAGTGACTCTTTGTCCGAAGGATCCAGAAGTCTTGTCTCGTCAGACAACTCCTTTGTCATATGCCAAAATTAGATATTGTCTTTTGAAGTTAAAGAAAATGCTTCTAGAAATTCATCAAGCCAGGTATTGCCTGGTACTCCCAACCACCAAGATATGGCCGATCCACCCCCGAAAACGCCTTACAATGCCCATAACATACACATACAGTGCTATTTACTGCTCAGCCCGATCTTCATTTGTTGGCCTTCTTCTTCTTTGACGCTGCTGTCTCAACAACAACGGAGTTCTCGTCGCTGGTGGTTTTGATACCGGAAGTGGTTGTCTTCGCATCTGTAGAAGGTGCTGCATCGAGTTCTTTCATGAAGCCCGCTTCGATAGAGGCGCGTCGCTTCTCCCACCACTCCTTCTCGGCCGTGGTCTGTGCCTGTATATCGTCAAGTTTCTCACGGAAAACGGTGTTGGCCAGAATCTCGTTCGCGGATTGAAAGATCGTTAGTCCCCAGTTTGGTGCGAGCGCATTTGCCTGGTGTTGACATTAGTATAATATATTGGCACAGCGGGCGACACATCCTTACCTCCATAACCACATCTCTAAGCTCATCCTCCATCTCCTTCTCAGCCCTCAAGAAGCGCTGCCACAGGTCGTCTCCGACACTTCCACGTTGCAAAAGGGTGCTACAGGCTTGCTTCGCAGTTCGTACTTGGATAATCCGACGGATATCTTCCACAGCTCTGCGTAAAAGCGCAGCGCGTAGGACGCTCTCAGGTACCTTTGGAGCTTTCTCGCTCCCGTCCTCCGGTTCCATGTGTAACAAGGACAGATATATATTTCGCTGGAGGTGGGAGGGAAACCATGGTGCAAGCGTCGCGGATTGAACTGCAGAATGCTTAGCTATGCCCACATGATATAAGCAGATAGGTAAATGGTCTTACCAGCCTTGCGCTTTCTGTATATGGAGGAGAAGGTCATGAGAGAGCCAGCGAGGACAACGATATATGCGAAAGGGACAGAGAGTCCGACCCAGTCGATGTCAAATATTTGCGATAGTGAAATCATCGTGACGGTTGCTCAGATAATTGAAAAATAAGCAGCATAAGGGTAACGCGAATCCAATATGAGCTGTTCTGAACACTTGTCGTATGGATGTTTCCAAAGTGGGCGCGCTTTTGACAAATTGAAGGCGAGTTCAGGACACTTATTCTCGATATCCCAAAATGGCCTAGTTGACGTGACTCCGGTCACTGCCACCACGGAGCCTAAAGTTAAAGTTAATCCGGCCGGACCATGGTGGGGAAATTCAGTGATGCAAGTGATTACGGAGCTCTAGCTCCCAGCACCTTCTACCTGATTCAAAGGCCAATTATTCATGCTATCGGACAACACAGTTTGTCATAGCATTTGAATTTGTCCACTTTGTTCTACTGCCTTTGACCATTCTTTACTTCAGCTTTACTCTTTGAAGACACACCAGTACGAGACTTGAAGCTATAGTCGTCCAACAACATGCTGCTCCGATTTCGTGGCCCGGACGGCACTGTACGACTGGAAGTTGAGCCAAGTACAACATTTGGCCAGCTAGGTTCAAAGGTGTGAATTTCAGCTTGATTCTATCTTGACTTCCATTACTAACTTCAGCCAGCTATCTGAAGTCTTGCCACCAAATACTGACATCTCCACGTTGACGCTCTCGAACCAACCCGCGGGGGGCGACAAGAAGTCCATCAAGGACATAGGGAAATTCAAAGTATCACAGATAGGCTTAAAGTAAGTCTTTACTGCCACAAACAAGAACTACCCGCTGATCATCCGCCCACCAGGCATGGCGACCTTATTTTCATATCATACAAGTCGAAAGATGATGCCACGAATGGCGCTGCAAACGGGAGTGCTACGATTTCCATACCTTCACATCCCATGTCATCTACAAATCGACTAAATGGCAACCCAATTCTACCAACAGAAGATATACCAATATCTCCACTTCCAGTCACATCGCCATCACAGAAGATCAAGAACCCATGGGAGGTAGTTAAGCAATCTGCACTTGACGACAGACTCGACAAGCAAAGTGGAAAGATTGAGCGCAAAAGAGACCAGAAAATGTGCAGGCATGGCCCGAAAGGAATGTGCGACTATTGCATGCCTTTGGACCCATTCAACGCCGATTACCTGGCGGAAAAGAAGATCAAAAACCTTTCCTTCCATTCATATCTCCGAAAAATCAACTCTGCGACGAATAAACCAGAGCTGGGCACCTCATTTATGCCACCTCTTACCGAGCCGTATTATCGAGTCAAGCCAGACTGTCCGTCGGGACACCCCCAATGGCCAGAAGGTATCTGCACGAAATGTCAACCGAGCGCCATTACCTTACAACCCCAGTCGTTTCGCATGGTAGACCACGTCGAGTTTGCATCGGCAACGCTGATTGAAAAGCTATTAGACTATTGGCGCAAGTCCGGTGGTCAGCGGTTAGGGTATATGTACGGCCGATACGAGGAGTACACAAAGGTGCCGTTGGGAATCAAAGCAGTCGTAGAGGCGATCTACGAACCACCGCAGCATGACGAGATTGACGGTATTACGCTGAATGAGTGGACCAATGAGAAGGACGTAGACGATGTTGCACGTCTCTGTGGCTTACAGAAGGTTGGTGTCATTTGGACTGACTTGCTGGATGCCGGAGGAGGCGATGGTTCTGTCGTATGCAAGAGGCATATCGACTCTTATTTCCTCTCTTCCCTCGAAATTGCATTCATATCACGGCTACAAGCGCAGCACCCCAAACCGACGAAATGGAGCGACACTGGCCGGTTTGGATCGAACTTCGTTACATGTGTTGTGACTGGTGACGAACAGGGCCAAATCTCAATTTCAGCATATCAAGCATCGAACTCGGCAGTCGAGATGATACGAGCTGATATTGTTGAGCCTTCAGCCGATCCCGGGGTTATGATCGTCCGGGCCGAGGAGGAAGACGATTCCTCCGTCAGCCGTACACGTTACATCCCTGAAGTCTTCTTCCGCAAAATTAATGAGTACGGAGCCGCAGTCCAAGAAAATGCCAAGCCGTCTTTCCCGGTGGAATATCTCCTTGTTACGTTGACCCATGGCTTCCCGCAAGAACCCAAGCCGGCATTCACCGCACCACCCTCTGCCTTCCCTGTTGAAAACCGAGAGGCGATTGGGCAGTCACAGGAATACAAGTCGGTTAGCCAAGCTATTGGCCTCCGACCAGACGGACAGCTTAAGAGATCCGACACGGGCATCGAGGCCGTCTCGGACTTCCACCTCCTATGTTTCTTGCGTAACATGGCCATTTTAAACAAAGTAAGGGCTTTAGATGCATTGGATTTTTTGCTGAGAACATTACTAACATCGTTCAGGACGAGGAAGCGCTGCTATGCCGTGTTGCAACCCAACACGACCTTGCTGATGGGTATCAGCTGCTTAGTACGGATGGATGGGCTACATTGCTGGCTATTCTTCAATCTACTGGTGAGCGTCCCCAAAAGCGTCCCTCGCCGTTTGAAAACGATAGCGAGGAGAGGCTAGCGAAACGCATTGGTGGCGTTAGCCTGAAGTGATATGTGTGTGCGGACGAGCAAACTGTGTGTATATATGCTGACCGAGCCTTAGCTTGATACCCCTTACTTCTCATGGAGTTTTATGGACAATTATGAATGCAGATGCAGGGCGGTTGTGTTGAGAGACACCGGTTTTGGGTTGAAGATGGGTGCAATTCGGGGCTTTGAGCGGAGCGTAAATGAATACGATTGCATTACCTTGGCGTTGATCACTGCAATCATGGAGTATATGATCTGCAGCTTAAGTCTAGATGTGATATGGCTAGCATATATGAAAAATACGATGGTTTTCAAAACTTGAAAGAGCTCTTGTGTATGAAATATTCGTTTCTGTAAAATTTCAGCCAGTGTTTCCAATGCTCGCAGTCCTTGGATTCTTTCATATTTAGCCGTATAACTATTATTTTTCTCCGTAGAATGAATTTTTCCGCCCCCTTGCGTTATGTATATACTCCTCGGAATGTCCGAGACGGACACTTGTACATAAAAGGTCCCTGTGGTTAAAATAACTAGGTCGGCTTTGGTGCTACAGGGATACGTCATGCCGTGATTGCCCTTTGTCAACAAAAACTAGGTCTGATCAACATTGCAACATGTCTTCTATGGCATTTATATTTTATTAAACTTCGGAATAGGATCACCTTGTCGCCATCAGTTTGATATCAGATGTCTCTGGACAATATCCATAAGTCATAACGTTGAGGGTTTTGCCGCGCCTGGCAAAAAGTGAGGGTTGAGTTGGGATATGGTATTTCCGCGGACCATGGCAACGCTTCCGACCATGACCAAGCAGGAAACGCCTGTCACAGTCGCACTTCGGAATTTCAAAACACAGGTAGGGCTCCATTAATCTATTTTCTACGGCAGAGATAAGAGGCTCTCTTTCTAAGTTATTTTAATATGTCAAAAGGGGCTTAAGGGGCTTTGTGAGGAATATTTGTAGGCATTTACTAACAAAAAACAAATATAGTGGTTTCTCGTGGCACAAGGGACCGGTATAATTGCTGTCATTTTACATCAGCTGAAATACCAATTTACTGGGCTGAATATAATTTCCTACATATTCTGGCTCCTTACCATAATTTTCCTAACGTTACTACTCGCCATATTCGCCCTCAAGATCGTCATATTTCCAAAAGTCGTCGCCGAGACCCTCAGGACCGAAATAGGGGAGACAGCATGTCTTGCCAGTATTTCTATCACCTTTACCAGCATCATCCAGATGATAGATCTCAGTTTGGTTGACGCCTGGGGGCCGGGCTGGGGTATGGCGAGCCTTGTGCTCTGGTGGATCAACGCAGCTATGGCTGTTGTTGCTTGCATTGGGATCAACTACTTCTTCATGAAAAATGAAGCTCCTGGGGTTCGAGGACTATCCCCAGTGGCAAACCTTCCAGTGATTGCAGCTCTCACGGCTGCTGCAGGGGGAGGTGTAGTATGCCGTTATGGTGAGCTAGACGAAGGACTCCAGGTCCCTGTCATTATTGTGTCCTACCTGCTCATTGGAATGGCTCTGCCCATTGCATTTGCCGTTGCTACAATTTTCATGGCCCGCCTCTTCGATCAATCATCTCCAGCTGGGACGACCATATATCAAGACATGATCCTCTGCGGGCCTTGGGGCCAAGGTAGCTTCGCGTTACAGATCCTGGGCGAGGTTGTGACGAGGGGGAGCTTTGCTAAATACAACCGGGGGGTATTTCTCACCATGGATGCGGCAGGTCCAATAGGATTTGCGAGCATGTTTGCAGGTTTGATTGCCTGGGGCCAGGGCACGTTTTGGTGGGTTTTCGCCATCATAAGCGTCCTGAACTCGGGCTTCAACAAGCGTGGGGAGTGGCGAGGGTTGAATTTTGGGCTGGGAGCTTGGTCTCTCGTATTCCCTTGGGTGAGTCAGCTCCTGATAGACGTTAATAATACCAAAGTGTTACTAACTCATTGGTTTTAGGGCGTTTATACAAATGCATGCATTCAACTGGGTAAATTGTTGGACTCGCCGGCATTCTCAATATGGTCAACTGCGCTCACAATCACTCTTGTGATGATTTGGATTGTGAATGTGGTCCTCACGACCAGAGGCTTAATTACTGGCAAAATGGTTGGATTGGAACATGGGTGGGATGGCGACGCGTATAAACGACGCCGGTTAGAGAAGGGACAAAGCAATGATAGTGCTGACCAGAGGCTAGACACCGGCCAAGATAACACAGTGGCGAAGCAGTCAGGGTCTACGGAATAGATTCAGAAAGAGTGCTTTGAACATCTTGTATATAATTTGATGCAAAGCGGGAGTTATATGTTGATATACACTTGGGGTCCACAATACAAGACCGCAAGAGATTAGGAAATGGCTCATTAAACAAATAGATATCAAAGCCCCTTCCAAGACAATTTCGCCAAATGATCCGTCTTCTTCTTGCTATTCTTCACCATCCCAAGCAGCCTCAGATCTGCCAGCGCCTTGTAAAACAGCATTAAGCAGCTCCTCTCGTCTCGTTCTTCGTCATCATCGGCACCCACTATAGTGTGGAATGCTGACCATAAGTCAAAGACGTTGATGAGCCCCCCAGTTTCCAGGTAAAGCTGGTACAGTGTAGCCGTTGCAGGGTGTGAGGAAGACAGGCCACCAGCGGCCTTGCAACACGTGCAGCCCAGGTAGTCATGGGGAACCGACAGCGCTCGCTCGATCGCGTGGCGTGGCCGTGGGGTGAAGACTTCTCGATATGGGGATTTTGAGTCGTAAATCCAGATTTCGTTAAGGAACAGGTCTTGCGGGGAGTCGAAATTGAAATACTGCTCTAGGGTTCTTGCGAGTTTTTCGATGATCGAGGTGAATGCAGCGTCCTGCTTGGAAAGAACAAACTCTCGTTTGCTGAGCTGTACTTTTTGGGCTACGACGGTTGTTCGCAGAGTCTGGCTTTGCATGGTATATTTGCTTTGGAGAGGCGTCCCGGATTCTTCGGCTTCTTGTATCAATGCAACTGTTTCGTCCTCAAGGGCAGATATCGCCTCCAGAAACTCATCCTCAGAGGCTGAATAACTTTCGGCCTCACCTGTGTCACTATCCCTCGCAAGGATCCCCTTTACAACACCAGCCAAAGCAATAACTTCTGCTGGAGCATACCGTTTGCAGGAATTGATTGCATCCTGAATAAAGTCCGACTCGCGGAATTTGTCAGCGAAGAACTTGACATACAGTTCTATCGGATCAGTGGGGGCGCTTGTGCTGATTGATAGTACTGCGTGGAGAGATGCGAGCCGCCTCAGATTGGTAAACATCATGAGATCCTTTTCTTGAAGAGTTTTGACCGCGAGCTGAACTAACTCTTCGTCCGAATTGATCAAATCCTTCAAGCCATCTATGTCGCCTTCCTCAATGTGATGCTCTACCATCGCTTTGAATGATGGAAGCATACGCATTGCCTCTGCATGCTCTGGTTGAAGTAGAGGCACTACGGTGGACTCAAGATCATCTGAACTGCCCAAAAGTATGCTCAATGGGTTGGCATAGAAATGGCACATGTATGCATACTGTAGTTTCTGGTCAGCCCCATAATAATCAATATACCGGTAGCATGGTATACATACCTTTAAAGCAGCTATGAATGTTTGCAAGCTGTACACTTGATCATGTTGGCGTTCCAGGAGCGCCGCTATGAAGCCCCCCCCAAGACGTAGGCGTATATCAGGACTAGCAATGACCTTCTGAAATATCGTTACGAGGGTTTTAGATGTCTGCTCAACATCGAATTGAACGCCCTGCAGGCATAATGTCGCTGATCGAGGAAGTCTTTCATGGAACAGCTCGATGGACGTTGCTATTCCAAATAGTAACACGAAGGGTATACGGTCCACCCATGACCTGAAATAGTTAGACATCCGTTAAGCAGGTTGAAGGAATAACATACTGGAATAGTTCAATCAACTCTGTTAGAAGGGTACTATCAAATGATTCGCTGTCTTGAAAGGCAACTACAACTTGTTTATGCTTGGATGTCTTCAAATGATTTTGAAGCAACTGCAAGTCATAATTCAAAAATTTATGGCCCTGGAGTCTGTTAGCTTTTGCACCGGATAACGCTGTCATGGATCATGTGAACTTACACCTGGGACTGAAGATGCCGATCGTTCATCTTCGTCGTCGTGGTCAGTATTTGTCGCATCACGGATTAGCTTCTTGAGGGCAGCTTTGAGATTACTCGCATCCCCTGGTCGAATCGTAACAATGAGAGCGTTAGTTTCACTGTGAACACGCTCTGCGAGCTGGCTAAACAAAAGTTCTTGAGAAGCCGTGTTTTGCCCAGTGGTGATTAAACCAGTTGGGATACCCTCAAGGTTTCTTTACAAATATTAGCGGCGACATCGTAGACAACGGAGGATCTTCTTACTTTGCAGTTATAGATAGATTTAGGAAATTAGTGACTTCTGAGAGAGTCTTTTCATTTGCTTCACCCAGGATTGACTGGAAACAGATGGTAAGTAGGAGGCTGATAAACGGAATGGGCGAGCTAACCAATATCTGCGACTCTATGGCGGCCCACGAATCTTCATAAAGCTTTTGTCGTAGTAAGACACATTCAGAGCTCTCGGTATTATTTAAAAGGGTTGGAAAGTAGGTTTTTGGGCCACCTTTCTCACCCTCCTTGGGCTTCTTAGCGACCTTCCGCCTCTTTGATGGCCGTGGCTGCTCATGGGTGGCGCCATTGGAGGGTCCAAAAACATACACGGTCTATTTGCGACGTTAGGTCTATTCGACAGAGCTAATGTTATATATATACCTGGTGCTCAGTGCCATCAAGAGCAGCTTGGTTGGCGTCTACTGACATTTCATATGTGGTTGTCTATGGGATGGATCACGGGGAACGCGCGCGTTCCGCTAAGATAAATGCTGGGTCGCGTTCCAGTGGCCGGTGGCCAGTGCTCCTAAAATAATTATAGATGAACCCGTCCAGATTTTGCGACGACAAAACACAAACAGCACGACTTATGCCACCATTAAGACCACCCATCTCTGCATTAGGCAGGGGATATGTTTGCCCATCGTGTATAACAAAACTACAACACCCACGGTACTTTCCCTCATCGGTTCGAACTATCTCATCGAGACGCAACAACCCCCCTCAGAAGACACTAATTACCCCGAAACTTGAACCCAGGTTGAACAAAGAGGCCGTTAGTTTTCGCCAATTCGAGCAGGACGAACATGGACGACTTGCGCCACTTGATACTCGAGAAGACGACCACATCCTTGAGGGGTTAGATTTGAAACAAAAAGACCACGAAGATGAACTCGCCAGGCTATCGGAGACCGTGGAGGGTTCCCATGAGGGAACGTTGGAGGAGAAACTGAAATTTGTCGAATCTCTACGCCGGGCGCTCGGAAAAGACTTGGGAGTAGAGTTAAAAGCGCCAGCTATCGAAAGTTCAGCAACCATCGACAGCCCTAGCACACGAATTGCCAAACCGGTCCGGGCCAAGCAGAAACGACAAGCTGCAGCCATAGAACCCATAGAAGTTGAAGACGTCGACGTTTCAATACCGCGGCACTCATTCCCAAGAGAAGGGCAGGCCTACATATCCCGTCTGAACGAGGCCCTTGAAAAAGCCTCTGCGGCGCCGTTGAAGAACCGAAAAGAATTATGGAGGTGGTATTCACTCAGCAGAAAGACGCTTTGTGCTGCATGGGGGGAGGTTCCCATGAGCACCTGGCAATTGCTTTGGAAAGAGTTATCTGTTGAAGCTTTGGATAACCCCGATCGAATGCCACATGTCATACAGTTGGGAAACGACATGGAGGCTGCCAACAGGCCCCTCAAACCAGAGCAGACATTGCTCTATATCGAGGCATTATTCGTCGAGGGAAATCAAAAGGATGCACTGGCGAGATGGGAATCGGTTCGGTCGTCATTAACGCTTGTTGAAGCGACTGCGATCCAATATTGGGCATTGGGCGTTGTCATGCTAGCCAAATCCAAGCAACCAGCTCGAGCGCAGGAGGCAGCAGATGTCCTGTTGAATGACCTGAAAGCGGTGAAAGAAAGCAGGGCCCTCATCCCTCTCATCCGAACATGGTCTGAATATCCTGACAGTTCTGCTATTCAGATGGCATGGGCATTGTATGTCCGGCTGAAGTTTTGGATGGGAAGCAGCATGGAGATGCAGGATTACGATGCCGTAGCGGGTATTTTCTTAACTTCAAATAGAACTGATCTAGCATTGGCTGTGTTCAGAGATATGATGTTAACGGACGACCCAGTGGCCAAGAGCTATGATTCTCTAGCTCTATACCCGCGATTTGTGGGATTGAAAGGTACACGGCCCTTGGAGTCTTTCCAGCTCGGCCCCGAGGAGACGAGCTGGACTCGGAGCAATCCTCTCACGGTCTTGCCGCCAAAATTTCGTAATAAGTTCTTCTTTGGTAGCTGGATAAAGAAACTCGTTGGGGACGATGAAATCGATTGGGCCTCTCAAGTCGTTGAACTGATGTCGCAGCGCGATATAAGGCCAGATGCCACCTATTTGAACGGAATAATCGGTGCATGGTTCCGGACTGGAAGCGCTGAGAACCAAAAGAAAGGCACCACCATGGCTTGGAAAATGATTGCGGCACGACTCGAATTTGTTCGCTACAGGTCGCACCGTTATACATCCACCTTGGAAGGCCCAGTGCGAGCCAGATTCGACCAGACTTCCAAGGACGACTTTATTCGTCCATCATCCATTGCTGTCTCAGCTCAAGCGTCATTGGAAACCTTTTCCGTTCTCATTCATCACTACCAGCAACTCGGTCAAAAAGACCGTGTCCAGGAGCTTCTTGGTGCGATCAAGGCAACAGAGATTAAGCCTAATACCGCCTTCCTCAACAGCCTTCTGGAGCTTGGTTCGGCTATGCACCATCGCCCGTGGGTTTGGAGTCTTTATGTCCGTTTTGTGGAGCAAGAGAGAGTAGTGCCGAGCCAGTACACTTTCGCTCTTCTGTGGAAGAGCATGAAGGATCATGTGGATCCGTTAATCAACCGTTCGAAAGCTGGTTACCCGTCACCTAGATTCTTGTTTGCTGAGATGAACAAATCGTCGACCTGGAAAAACGAAAAGTTGGCAAGGGAAATGTACGACCAGATTATTCTCTGTTTTGGACTAGCAGATGACCAAATCGGGACAGCCGTGGCACTCAGGGCAATGCAGAGACTGTATGGAATGTATCCGAATGAAGCGACGGTTCGAAGCATAGTCCTACAGATTGCAAAGGCCGGCGTGAAGAATGTTGCAGGCTACAGGCCACGCAGACTGAATCTGAATAAAGATACGCAGCGCAGAATTAGTGACGTCGGGAAGGTACTGAAGACCTTGAAGGACGACAGGACCAAGCAGCTTGAGGATCAAGGCGTTGATGTTGAAGGCATGAGCATAGAGGATAAGTCGGAAGAGTCGCTGAAACTACTGTGCCTTTTGCTACGCTCTACGGCGGAAGTAAGGATGGCATCAGAAGCCTCGGAATTGCGCATGGAAGCTGGAGTAGGAGGTGTCGATTATCTGGCACGATCTGCAGCCCATGAGATGGGGGTGCCCGAGAATCTACCTTGGGCCTCTTAAGATGTAATTTTGTAAGATAGGACATATGTAAACATATATTGAGCAATGATACCCACCTTAATTCTCAACCATACCTAAAAGCCTTTTTATAATTGTTAAATGGATAAGATCTCACGTAGGCATTGGAATTTGTTAATGCATATGTAGTATTATAGCGTATTCGATGTGTCTATGGTATCTTCTGTTCATCAATCATGATCTTCCTCCGTCAACCCTGGACATCCCTCCATGTCCTTGTCGGGATATGTGTATTTGCACCAGAAGCAGTAGTTATACTCTTCTCTCAGATAGTTGACAATTTTCTGTAACCTCTCTGCTGGCTCCAAGGCATTGAACTCTTCCAATTCTGGATCTTCTTCTTCCAGATCTTCGACCAAGGCATACTGTATAGGAGTCTTTCCCAGAGCCTTCTTATCATCTTTATCCTCATCCTCATCATCGTAGGTCGGCAGCCTGGACAGACTCTGATGCAAGTCATATCTCATCCTCCTATCCCTTTCTGCTTCCTCCCTTTTCCTCACCAGGCCTCTCCAAAGGATGTTAACAGTTTTAAGCGGTTTTGATCTCTGAGCACCCTTCTTCGGCGGCACGTCGCCACCCCCATCTGTGCTCAATTCCTCCTCTTTCTCACTAGCCATTCGCTCCGCAACTCTCATCGCAGTACCAATTAAACCTTCCAAACGACCTTCCTCGCGTTCGCGCCTAACCCTCTCTCGATACTCCCCTTCGTCAGCCTTCACTCTCTTCCCCTCCTTCTCGACTTCTTCCCTAAACCGGCGCTTCTTCTCGTTGTCCATGCCTATTCCACCCCTATCCTCCTTAATACTGATACCCACCGGTTCAGTCCGCGCATCAGCGTTGTCTCCCTTGCCCAGCGCCTTTCCGGGCGTGAATCCCATTTTTGACATCATAGCCAGACCCTTGGACTTCTGTGTCGTCGGATGAGATAATAGCGATCTCTGAAGGGCATCTTCTCGGGCGGCAGCTTCATCAGCTTCACGCTCAGCTTTGGGTTTGGTGTATGCGCGTGCTTCTGCTTCGCGTTGCAGGCGGTGGCGGCGTTGCGTGTATGTTTCTTTGACTTTGGGGCCTGTGGGCTCTGCGATGGTCATAGACATGTAGTCATCCTCCTCATCCTCAGGGCTTTGGGGAGCCGCATCAGGAGACTTTGAGGTTGCCATTCTGTACCGCGGATGGTAAACGCAGCAAATGCTTGTTTGAAGACGTTTGGTGTCAAGACGTAAGGTTCGTAAAGTGTGGGCTGGTTACGAGGCTGGAGTATCGCTCATTCCTTCTGCTTGAATAGGCAGGAGGCGCAATTCAATACCACGCCAAAGAAAATAGCGCCAAAGCTACAATTACCTGACGCACGTATTGGCGATTTATTCAAACTTATTGCAGTTGATGTGTTGCGGATTTAATTATTTGCACCTTGGGTTATCGCGAGGCTGATAGTCGAGAGTTGTTCCTTCCCGTTGGTCGCGAGGCTGGAGCTACCCCTGCACGCGCTAAAGTTGATAAAATCGCCGATAAAGATTTCTGAGCATTTTTTTATTCTGTGTCTGACTGGCAAATCACCACCCACCACAACAATGCCTCCTTCACAGCTGAAGAGGCTTAAGGCTTCTCTCCGAGAGCAGGGTATTGTGGGACCTCAGCAATCAAAAAGCCAAAAGAAGAAAAATGCTCAAAATGGCACGAATAAGGATAAGAGGGTCAATCGGACCGCCGCTCTTGCTGGCATCCGTGAGCAATTCAATCCCTTCGAAATTAAAACGAACGCAAGGGGTCCTAAGTTTGAAGTTACAAACTCAAGGACTGTCGGCGGCGCATCGGGATCCAAGAGTGTGAAGAACCGACCTGGTGTGACGAAGGGATTGGGCGAAGAAAACCGTCGGAAAACTCTTCTTGTCGAGATGCAACGCCGTAATAAAGTAGGAGGAATCATGGATCGACGTTTCGGAGAGAATGATCCTTCTATGGCACCTGAGGATAAGATGCTGGAGCGTTTCACACAAGAAATCCAAAGCCGACACAAGAACAGCTCCGCGTTTGATTTGGAAGATGATGATTACGGAGATGGACTTGGCCTTACCCATATGGGGAAATCTCTATCTCTCGATGGACCCGACTTCGCAGATGACTTTGAGGAAGACGACTTGGAGTTGTCTGACGCCGAAGATCATCCATCGGACGAAGAACGCCAAACGTTGAAGAGGCGGCGTGGCTCAGACGCTGGCGCTTCAGAGGACGAAGATGCCGAGGACCTACCGGAACGTAAAAAGTCCAAGCAAGAAGTTATGAAGGAACTTATTGCCAAGTCCAAACTCCACAAATATGAACGCCAGCAAGGAAAGGATGACGATGAAGATATCCGAGAAGAGCTGGACAAAGATATGGCTGAGATCCAGGCCTTGTTAAGAGGAGTCCGACGTCCGCCTGCACCAAGGCCGGCCGAGGTCGCTGGAATGAACCCAGATAGGGCAGCGTTACTGAATGGCACGGATAAGATTAAGTTCGATAAAGAGTACGATCTTCGCCTGCGCCAGTTGGCTCAAGACAAGAAGTCTGTACCAACAGAGCGCTCAAAGACGGACGAGGAAAGGCTTGCAGACGAAGCTAGAAAACTCCAGGATATGGAGAAGAGGAGGTTGCGTCGCATGGAAGGGGAAGAGGAAGAAGAGGAGGAACCCAAGCCGAATGCGCAAGCTCCTGAAGGGGATGAAGATGTTTATGACGAGGATGTTGATGAATTTGGCTTGGGTGCTGGCATTCAAGGCAAGCCCAGCCGGCCAACTAATGAAGAGTTAGGGGTGGAAGATGAGGATGATTTCGTTCTTGATGATGATTTAATAGCGAGTGGCTCCGATGCCGATATCTCCGAAGATGAAAGTGCTTCTGAAAACGGAGATGACGGAGAGGACGAGCCGGCGGATGATTTCCTGGATGGTCTTCTTACAACTGAGGAGGCGAAAAGGCCCGAATTTTTAACAGGAGCGAATGCACCGCTTCCTGACAGGGACCTCCCAACGAACAATGGGGTCAGTGGAAACCTTGCCTATACGTTTCCATGCCCAGAGGATCACTCTTCGCTACTCGAAATTACCGAATCAACCGACATCCAAGATCTACCTACGGTAGTAAGGAGGATAAGAGCTCTTTATCATCCGCAGCTGAAGGCCGAGAACAAGGGCAAGCTCGCCAAGTTTACGGTTGCTCTAGTTGATCATGTATCATACCTTGCGAACCAACCGGAACTCCCACCATTTGATGTCCTGGAGCAAGTTGTTCGACACATCCATTCATTGGCAAAGACCTACCCCATCGGCACTGCAAATGCTTTCCGCAAGCATCTGGGAGAACTCCACGAAACCCGTGCTCTGGCACCAACCCGTGGAGATTTGGTGCTTCTCACTGCCATCAGCACCATCTTCCCTACTTCGGATCATTTCCACCAAGCAGTTACTCCAGCTATGTTGAGCATTGGCCGCTTCCTCGGCCAAAAGATTCCTCAGAATCTTTCGGATTATGCCACTGGCATATATCTAGCTACACTAGCGATCCAGTATCAAAGCTTCTCGAAGCGATACGTCCCCGAAGTCGGCGCCTTCCTCTTAAACACATTGTGTGCCCTTGCACCTACAAAGATGGCCGATGTTCCAGCCAACTTCCCTTACCACGAGCCAAAATTCGACTCTCGTCTCAACGCTCTTCCAGAACAGAAGACAAGGATGTTAACTTTAATGGACTGCTCAATCCAAGATCTCTCACCCGAGAATGAAAGCCAACTTAAGGCCGCCTTGTTGGAAACAAGCATCAAGCTTTTCGATGCAGCGGCAGATGTCTGGACTGAAAAGTCTGGGTTCCCAGAGACCTTCTCCCCCGCGCTGAAGGTTCTCAAACACCTGGGAAGCAAGGCATGCCGTGAACATCTCCCACGCAGCACTACTGTATGTTTAAATATTTTTCTTATCCCTTTCTTTTCAATTTGTCTTTTTCTTTATAATCAGCACGGATGTCAAATTACAATTCGGTCCTTCTTATGACTGTTGTTGCGCCGAAGATGTGCTTATATTGACCTTGCCACTCGATACTTGAGACCCTTACCCGCAAGGGTTTGGGGCTCGTTGAGGGTGACCAAGCAGCAGCGCCCAATGGGCCGGTGTGCCGCAAATCCGTACTTCTTCCCGGACGCGCAGCCATTGTGATGCAAACATTTCTACTAAAAAAAACCATGTTGTAATACATAATTACGAGGGGCCTCACTAACGTGTTCCCAGGCTTGCGTGACGAGAACATCGACCAAGCTCACCGTGCTGCTCAACCAAGCGCGCCTCTCACGCCGCCCACTCGAGCTCCACCACCACAAACCCCTCGCCATCAAGACCTCGATACCTAAGTTCGAGGAGTCCTTCAACCCCGACAAGCACTACGATCCTGACCGTGAGCGCGCTGAGTCCTCCAAGCTCAAGGCTGAGCACAAGCGCGAGCGCAAGGGCGCCATGCGCGAGCTCCGCAAGGACGCGAACTTCATCGCTCGCGAGAGTCTTAAGGAGAAGAAGGAGCGTGATGCCGCGTATGAGAAGAAGTACAAGAGACTTATTGCGGAGATTCAGGGCGAGGAGGGGAGAGAGTCTAAGCAGTACGAGAGGGAGAAGGAGAACAGGAAGAAATCGAAGAAGTGAGCACGGAATGGGGGGGAAGGCGCGTGGTGTTTGGTGGGCGGTTTCTGTAGATACCCTACTTCTGGAACGGAATTGGATAGGAAGGGAATACCAGAGACTTGTGAAAGTATAACACTTTGAAGTTCACTTTGCCTGTTGTGATACGAAAGATCGTGATGCTGCATGGGCATACTGCGAGAGTAACAAGCGCATCAGCCGCTGGAAGGAGGTTAATGGCTGGAACACACCGCATCAAATTTACGGTGGAGCTTGCATAACATCCCTACTAGCTAGGTGGATCTGCGTGTCTTGGGGGGAAGTTTCTGTAAAATCGTCGCTTTCTCTCTCTTTCAGCATTTTTTGACAAAATCTATGTTGGCATGGCAAAGAGCGACGAGGTTACGTGATATATGCGGGCACAAAAATCCAGCCATGAACCTCATAGGTACGTCGCTCCTATCTACTAAAATTTAATAGCAGGTTGTATTTGTTAAAGGTAGTGGAGTCAGATATTAACGCAAAAAAAAGCCAAAAAAAAATAGGTGTAATCTGAAGATATACTCCAGGTGGGTGTCGAACCCACGACTTTCGCATCTCTACGAAGAAAGATCATATTAGGCAGCTTGCGCCGCAGAATATAAGAACGACACGCTAACCACTCTGTGGAAACAAACGTTAGCATTCAGTAAGCTGAAGGCAGTGGGCAGTTGGGGTACTAACGCGTCACTGGAGTTTGTCTTGTTTGTTTAAATTAGCCAGACAATTTCAATATTTGTATGACAAACTCGCGCCCGGTTGTAAGCGAGTTTTCGCTACCGACACTAGTGCTGTATGCAGTTGAACCCAGCACTTATCGGGGCGGTGAGGGCGGCAGAACCCGTCGTTGCCATGTAATTGTCGTCAGCCTTGCCTTCCCTATTCAATAGAACAGTACCTCACTCATCGATCACTGAAGTCCTCACGAGTCTTCACTACCTACCAACAATAGCGCATGTAGTCACTTCAACATGGCGTCCCAGATCTCGGGCGAGACCCGAATCCTGGTTATAGGACTGGGCGTGTCCGTCGTTGCAGCCCTGGGGCTCATGCGATACATGCTCATCGCCTTCCGTGACGCTTCCGAAATTGAACAGCCAGCGCCAAAGACACAGTATATCGACCAGAAGACCGAGGATGCTTTGATGCCTAGTACGCTCGAGAAGCTCATCAGCAGCCACAATAAGGATATACAAGGAGTCGCGTCGCGGATAGTTCTTGACAGGGCTCTCCACGATACCGACACCATTGGTGGTTTACTGTGGGAGGTTACGAGCAAGGACCCCGAAAGACGGGAGAAAGCCCTGAGGGTTCTTCATCTGATCTGTGGTGAGAGTAATTAAACCCCCATAACGAACGACAATCCCTTACTAAGTAGTACTACAGGTTCCCTCGCCGATGTCTACCACCACAGCGTCATCAAGGCTATTGTCGCAGCGCTCAAGAACTTAGCTACGGAGATCGACTACCCTCTCTACGACTGCGACTTCGACGACTTCGACTTCCGCGACCCGGCCGAGAACGTGGCGCTGATGACGCTGGAGCTGCTGATCAGCGACCAATCGGCGCGGTACTTGGCCAAGACAGGCTTTATTGAGCACTGGCTTGCTCGGCAGAATTGGGGAACCACGACCGAGGAGATACACAAGAACTTCCTCTGTTTATATCGCCTTCAAGAGGAAGCGGGACGGGGCAATCCGCTATCAAACATCGTTCATAAGTTAGCTGGGCAACAGCGAGGTGTTCAGAAGCTTGTCGCGACGGGTCTGATCGAACGGCCTGAGTCTGTACATGTAATTGGGTTTACGAAGGGCTACAGTCTTTATGGTGACCACCCTGACGCGCCGTACTGGCAGACTACTGGGCCTAGTGGAGATGTTATCACGTATAGTCTGGAAGAGGTACTTGCGGCAACTAATAATGGCACCGTCCCGGTCGCTAGAGACTCGAGGAGGCCAGTTGAGCAGAGTGCAGAAGAGCGTCGTTTACGGAGGCGTAATCGGGAGGTCATGGTTCTGAATGATGGGTCGCAACCTCTAGCCATGACGGATATCATTGAACTTTAAGCCCATCAGCCGCAGAAAAAGAAAATAGTCTTAACTTGATTGTGTCTGGAACCTCCTTTTTCGTGCCTCAAACCCGCTCCATCCCAGAGCCGCTTCCCTGGCATACTCGTAGTTCTGCAGCTAAAAGTGTAAAGTCGGATATGAGTGTCTGACATGGATATATGGTGACCGACGATGACTTCCTCATTGGCATTTGGCGGTGAGCTGCAGGGGCAGGGGCCAATTACTGCTTGGTGCGTACCGCCCTCCCGCATATGCTGGGTTACCTCGAGCATGTAGTGTAAATAATGGGAAAAAGAACCTTTTCCTTTCAGCTAAACAACAACAAAGGAAACATTGCTGCTGAATGCGACGTTCTGTTCATAGCATGCAACTATCCAACGACGACTTTCACGACGACCACGACCACCACGACTACGACCACTTTAAATTCCTTTGTTTTTACCAGTTACTGTAGTTACGGGTCCTGGCATTCCTCCTTGCATCCACAGCGGGAACTTTGATCACGTTTTCCCCGTTGTAGTGGTGGTGTGTTGACGGCAGTGTACCGCCTCCCCGACGCGCGATCCCAAAACAAACGGCGACCGGCAAAATAAATAATAGGGACGAAACTCAGTTCTCCATGTCGACCCAAACACCCCCAACGCCGCGCCGCACTCTCCTCCGACCACGACCCTCTCTGACCAAACTTTCCGGCGGCATTAATACAGTTTCGACTCCTAATCTTTCCACTGCATATTCCAACGCCGCTGCCCCGCCTGTACCCACTCTTGGTGGCAGTAGGGTCGCCGGCCTCCTGGCGCGGAAGACATCACTCAGTGCGCTTACTCAGGGCTCTTTGGCCACCATACCGGATGCTAGTGAAACTTACGGATTGAGTACGGTACTGGACGAGGATTCTATCATCAGTGAGGGACAGGGAAATATGGCACAACATACACCAAGGGGCGATGAGGGCGAGGTGGAGGTTGGAGAGCTGGTGGACGTACCTGGGCACATGCATGGAACTGTGAAGTTCTTGGGCACTGTGGCAGGTAAGAAAGGAGTGTTCGCAGGTGTAGAGCTGAGCGAAGAGTACTCTTCAAGGGGCAAGAACAATGGAGACGTTGATGGGTAAGCCCACTGATCCGTGTCGCAAACGATGGGCACTGACTCCTATTTAGTGTTTCGTACTTCAAGACCTCCATACCGGGCGCAGGTATATTTCTACCTGTCGCGAGGGCCACTCGCCGCAGTTCACGATCGACATCTGGAAGCTCCTTTCCTCACACACCGACGACACCGGGGAGTAGTCGCGGAGGCCAGGGGTACCAGACCTATACACCTCCAACTCCGTCGCTTCCGAACTTCAGCCAATCTCTAGGACCTGGGCGCGCTCCAAGCCCACAGTTTAAGAGGTCAAGGCCATCTCTTCCCAGACCCGAATCACCTTTGCGACTACCACAGGCTTCGAGGCCATCGATCAGTGGCACACCTGGACCCAAGGGCGCTCCACGTTATGCGCCTAGCCCGACACCAGCGAAGTTCGGACAGAGTGTAAGAGGCACAAGGGACACAGCAGGAGATCCACCAAAGAAGCTCGCATTCACCCCGAGGAACCCTATAAAATCGGGCGGCGGACCGAGGAGTGCGTCTGCCCTTGGCGGCGCGCCTATGAACTACAGCGACGATGAAACTACACCAATCGGCACTGCCAGGACCACGAATAATAATGAGAGCTTAGGCTCTACCTCCTCCTTCAATGCGAAGTTGCGCCCTGCCGAGGCGAGAGCAAAAGAACATGAAGAGGATCTTCAAAGGCTACGAACACAGCTGGAGGAACGAGACAAGCAGCTGAAGGAACAGGCGACCAGTCTTGCAGAGATGGAGAACAGCTTGGCTGAGGTTCAGTCATTAATGGGTGGCTCAGATGCCGGGAGCAAGAACAGGGGTAGCATGGAGGATCGGGATACTTCACAGCTGCGCACGCTGTTGCGCGAGAAGAACGAGAAGATCGCCATGCTTACTTCGGAGTTCGATGCGCACCGTGCGGATTTCAGGAGTACGATCGACACGCTGGAGATGGCGAGTAATGAGACGGAACGTGTCTACGAGAAGCGAGTCGAAGACCTCGTGCAGGAGCTCAGAGAGCACCAGGACCGAAGCGATGACGTGCACAGCGTCGCAGCTCAACTGAAACAGTTAGAAGAGCTTGTTCAGGAGCTCGAGGAGGGCCTGGAGGATGCTCGGCGCGGTGAATCGGAGGCCCGTGGAGAAGTCGAGTTCCTGCGAGGCGAAGTCGAGCGTGGTCGTGCGGAGCTGCGCCGCGAACGTGAGAAAGCAGCAGCTGCTCAACAAGGAGCGCCCCGTCAGAACGAAGCGTCGGGATCAAAGGAGCTAGAACAACGTGACGACGAAATCAGAGGCCTGAAAGCAATCATTCACTCTCTCAGCCGCGACCAGGTACCTGACGCCGACCCGCAAAAGACCCCTACACAGCGACACGGCAGCGTTGGTAGTCGTAACAAACGCCAAAGCCAGGGATTGTCTGAGTCTGCAGACGATCGCCAGGCACGGGAAGCTTTAGAGAATGAAGTTGCTGAGCTCCGCCGCACGGTCGAGTCAAAATCTAACCGCGAAGAAGAGCTTCAACGTGAACTAGCGGAGCTCAAGAGAGGCAGTACTGTTGGCTCTTTGAAGAATCAACGCGCCAGTGCAATCACGATCGGAAGCACCGGCACCGTCACAGCAGACAAGCAACTCAACAAGGACGTCCGCAGCTCTGTCGGAAGCTGGCGCGACAGGCCACCAGGATCACCTGAAACCCACAGGAGAGGCAATACTCTCGAGACGATGGCAGAGAGCGACACCTACTCCGCCACGACTGAGGGCAGTGTCCTCTGGTGTGAGATTTGCGAGACCGGCGGACACGATATCCTCACCTGTACAAACATGTTTGGCGCAAAGTCAGCAACGACGAACAATAACACTGGATCCCACCTTGCGAACAACCCGAACCCCCCTGCACCCTCGCGCAACGGCAGAGACATCTCACGCGAAGGACTGAAGCCATACCCACCAAAGATGGAGAACTACAGACCTGCTCCCCTGTCGCCAGGAAAGAAGCCAAGTGCGCCCCCTGTATCCATCCTCCCGAACCCCTCCATCGACGGGCCAGTGGCTGGGAAGGAGAGCGGAGTCATCGATGTGAATAGATGGTGTGCACTCTGCGAGCGCGACGGGCACGAGAGCGTAGACTGCCCCTTTGAAGATGCCTTCTAAGGCCGGGGGGTAACGAATGTTCA
>LNAU01000531.1:0-41113 GCA_001630575.1 Pseudogymnoascus sp. 04NY16 | reverse complement strand
CCTTCGTTTCACACTTCTACTTTTACTGGAGGATTTGGTCCAGTTCAGGGACAGGCTTTCTTCGAATACATGCAACGAGTTGTCAGATTTAGCGTTGCGATATGATACCACTGATGGCTGGACTGGACTGTATGAATATTTTCTTTTTATGATGATGGGTGGCTACACATATGATGGGGGGGAGGGTAGAGATAGCTGTGGGCTAGTATATAATGAATCACTCGAGTTAATGTTTGAAAATCCCTGATTGAGAAGTTCTGGTGTGCTATTGTGTTTATGTAGAGATAGCTTGGTTCCCTGGTATGGCGAGACTTTGCCACGGTGCCGCTTCGGTTACATTTGTCAACTTCGCATCCAACTTAGACGTGTCTTTAAAATCTGCATACCCATTTGGATATTTGTTAACAAGCTTCCTCATCTCAATTTTAACCCTAAATTTAAATTAGGAGTAGTCACTAGGTAGGGAGGAATCAAACCTACAAGTTGCGGAATCTCAGATTTCCAGGATAAACCGAAGATGATATGATATCAAAACGCCTATTAGGTTTTGATTAACTCGAGAATCTATAAGTTACTCAATACGGAATACTCACGTAGCATAAAGTGCTACACGGTCTTCGAAGTCTTCCACGGGCTCGGAAGGTGGGAAGAACTTGATGTATTCTTTGATGTAAGGGCGATTCATCTTGTGACGGGGCAAAACGAAAGGTGCAAGCTCATCTAATGCAGTCGGTCAATAAGGTACTCATACTTGGAGGGATGGCTCAATTTACACTCGTTATGCGTGTACATGCTGCACGCATCGAAGATAACTGGAAGCCCAGTCTCAATAACGACAGAGGCATTACCATCCCACAAATCGCCATGAATCAGGCGCGGTTTAATGCTTCTGCCTCCAGTCTCGAGCGGGCGACATAGTCTCGGAATTACCTTCTCAGCAATAGCCTTTACGAGCTCTGCCATCTCTTCATCGGGGCCCTGAACCTCTTGCTCATAACCAGCTACGTCTAGAAAGAAGTTCAGGTAGAACTCTTCCCAGGTATCGGTCCATTTGTGATAATGCGGGCGGCCAACACCCAGACATGTTGGAGTTCCAAACCCGTATTGGCCGGTTGGTGAGACGGAGTTCTCATGCAACTTTGCGAGTTTGGCGGGGAAGTTGTAGAGGTCAGGCAGCTCATCGGTCATGTCCATGAATTGGCAGAGGAAGAAGTGGGCTTTAGGGTCGGACTGGTAGGTGCCGACTGCGATTGGTCGTGGAGTAAGTTCTGGATCTACGTAGGTTTGCGGAGTCAGTAATTAAGAACTTAGCAGAAAGATAACTAGGGATATTGTTATAGACGCCTGAGAATATAGCTTAGACGTACTTGCTGCGTGGAGTGCAGTCATCGATGCAAATTCTCCCCTCGAGTTGAGCTTCCCATTGTCGCCATACAAAACCTTAACACGCATTTAGTACCTTGTCTAGAACACTCTCTAATTAATTGTTATAATTGCCTTGATGAAAAACGAGAGGTCAGAACCATCTGCCTGTTGAGTTTGGATCTCTGCTGTTCGGGTCCAGAATGATGACCCGTGTGGAGTGATATCGATTACTTCTGTTCCAGGTGGCAGAACTGATATATCATTAGCATGAACTCACAGTGGTAACTAAAGATCAGTAGTCTAACATTCTTTCACTGCATCATCAACCGTTTCAATGACATATGCTGGAACGTCATTCTCTGTGTCCTCGGATGCATCCCAATCTCTAGGCATTTTGCAGGCTTGTGGCACTTTGGCACTTTTGCAGGTTGATAGTTTTCAAAAAGACGAGCAATCTACTACAACAATCCTCCCTTCTCGCTGTTGGGTTAGGCCTTATTAAGTACTCTCATTAATCCTACTGCCGCTTTAACTAACTTTGGGGCTGATGCGTGCTCTACAAATCAGTATTCAAGACACAACTGACCGCATGCCTCCCTGCATGGCTGAAGGTTGCACAGTGCATGTAGTACGTTACGCCCGGACAGGGGGGAGTCGGGGCGCCTCTGGTTAGCACAGAGCCTTATAAATTCCTAGGCGAATTTTTACTTTTAGAAATGGGCCGCTATAGCAAATATAACTGATTATAAGAAGAAGTGAAATAATTGTTAAGAAACTAAGTAGAAACGTTTAGTATAGTCAGATTTATTACAAGTTGTAGTGGTAAGCTGTTACGGATCACTGCAGATTATTAATAAACCAACACACTACATCTAACCTGGATGGCTAAGCAGAAGGAATTTCTGCAACATCCTTGGAGAATATGCAGAGACCCCTCAATTTGTACTAGTTAGAACAGCCCCCCATGGAGCGACGGGCATTTGCTCCTCCCTCGGAACTGTCATCGTTCGCTGTTACCTAGCCGCCTTGCCATCAAGGTCGAAATGAAGCCGAGCACACCATAACTTGAAGCGAAGCTTGCGCAAATCCTCACGGCTTCACACCAGGACCGAAGGCCAATTGCTATTGGCTAATATTTGCCGCCTCTGGAAAAGGCCCTTCATGTTGCCAGCCTTGTGAGATTACTAGCCTTTCACGATAGAGTGCGACAGAGACGGAGTTTCTTGTTGCGTGTCGCGTGTCGCATAACGCGGTGCTGGGAGATGGACAGATTGAACGCAAGTAGGTTATATGTAGCCATCTTGTGTCTCCTAAAGTTAACTGAGATACAGTCCAAGAACCTCAGCAATGGTCGGGGGACAGGCGGAAAACGAATTCGAGTATTACGCCTTCTATCTTCGGCCGGACCTTCTCGAGAAACAGCACAAGCACAAGTGATCTATCTCCAGTAGTGGACAAGAAAGGCCCACTGGGACTGAACACTCTACACGATCCGTTAGATGCTATCGCAGATTTAATATTTGTACACGGGCTTGGAGGAGGTTCCCAAAGTACCTGGACCGAATCCCAAAATGGAACTTTGGATCCCAATCTCTACTGGCCAGAGAGGTGGCTGCCATATGAAGATGGCTTCAGCAATGTACGGATACATTCTTTCGGATATGATTCGAACTGGACGAAAGAAAGCACCCTAAACATCCATGACTTTGCGAAGTCTCTTCTTGTCGCGATAATGGACTGCCCTGCAATTGTAAAGAGAAATTCAGATGTGAGTTTAATACTCTAGAATTATTGAGAAAGCCCAGCCTAATATTTTATAGATTCCGCTGGTTTTTGCTGCACATAGCATGGGTGGGCTTGTCGTTAAGAAATCATACATAATTGCGCGAGCCTCACACGAATATACTATGATTGGGATACGCACCAAGGCAATGTTCTTTCTTGCTACTCCTCATCGTGGATCTGATTTAGCAACGACGTTCACTAAAATTCTTAACCTAACATCTGGAATTCGACCCTTTGTTATGGATCTTCATCGGAATTCTCAAATCACACAGTCAATAAACGATGAGTTCCCGGCATTATGTGAAGAGCTCCAACTATATTCTTTCTACGAAACCATGCCGATAAGCATAGGAGGGACTAAAGTAATTATCGTACAACGAGACATGGCGACTTTAGGATATCGTAACGAGCGCACAGCATATCTCAATGCGGATCATCGGCACGTCGTCAAGTTTCTTAACCGGGACGATGTCAACTACAGAACTGTCCGCAACGCTTTGGCAGCGGCAATCCACAGTTTCAGGCATGAGCCACTGCTAATTGATAGCAAAAAGGATCTAGACGCCCTGCAAGATCAGTTGAATCTCTGCCTTCAAATTTCAGAAGCTCCTGGTGATGAATTAATGGCAGTCGAGTCTGTGAGAATGCCCGGATCATGCGAGTGGATTTTAAGAAAGGACGTGTTCCTAGAATGGAGAAACTCAATGAACCCCTGGATCTACTGGGTCAGCGCAAATCCAGCAACGGGGAAGTCTATATTATGTGGCTTCGTTATTAAGCATCTTAAAGATGCAGATCTAAATTGCTGTTACTATTTTTTCTCCCATGGGGACAAGGACAAGTCACGGATCACATTATGCCTACTATCCTTGGCGTGGCAAATGGCTGTTGCTCAGCGAGATATCATGGAGACAGTCATTGAGATCTGTAGCAAAGATGGTAGTATCGGTAAATCGACAGATCATCGAACTGTTTGGAGAAAGCTATTTGTGGAAGGGATATTGCGTTTGAAGATCCAGAGGGTCTACTGGGTATTAGATGCCCTGGATGAGTGCAAAGAATATACGGAACTTGTTGCATACCTTCTGAAACTAACCGACATTTGCGATGTACGAGTTTTCATCACCCATCGACGTCGCTTTGAAGCCCCGAAAAATCTTAGTGCCCTGAAAGCGAAAGTATACGCTGAGACAATCGGGTCAGATGAGACGAAAAGCGACATTGCTCTATACTTGCAGGACAACATTCACAATCTGCCACAGTCAACAGACGAGGAGCGCAAAGTCATGGTAGACACTATTTTGGAGAAGTCCGCCGGGTGCTTTCTCTGGGTGAGTCTAGTGTTGCAGCAATTGAGCAACGTCCAAACTGTTTCAGACACACAGCGCATTTTAGAGGAAACACCAGGCGATATGGACGATCTATACACGAGGATCCTAATGTCTATGTCAGATGAACCTCAAGGAAACGATATAGCGAAAGCAATCCTACATTGGGTTGTTTGCTCGGCAAGGCCTATGACTATCGAGGAACTTCATAACGCCCTAGAGCTCGATTTAGATGATAGCATACACAGTGTTGTACGGGCAATTGAAACGACTTGTGGTCAGCTCGTGTATGTGGATATTCAGTCACGAGTACACGTCATACACCAGACTGCGAAAGAATATCTGCTACGCTATAAGGATTCTGAATTTTCTATCAATCGAAAGGATGGGCATAAACGTCTAGCCCTAATATGTCTAAAATATCTCTCTGGTCCGGATATAGGGGGCGTGAAGCGCCGTCCAAGTGCTAGCGGGGCAGTTCCAACTCGATCACCTTTCGTTGCCTACGCCAGTAAATATTTATCGAACCATATCACATTCATCGACTCTACTGACGATGAATTCATTGTTGCACTTGCTACTTTCTTGTCATCCCCTAATGTACTGCCGTGGATAGAGTACTTAGCATCCCACAATGGCCTCGATCGACTCATTCAAACTGGAAATTCGTTTATAAATATTCTACGACGTCGCTCAAAACACATGTCTCTTTTAGGCCAAGATGTAGCAACCATCAATTCCTGGTCGTCTGACCTCATCCGCCTAGCTACTAAGTTTGGAAGCTCCCTAACTGCTTCGCCAAGCTCAATATTTAATCTTATTCCACCTTTTTGTCCGCCTGAGAGCGCTATAAGGCGGCAGTTCGGAAACTCACCAAGAGATATCTCTGTTGTTGGCCTCTCAGCTACAGCTTGGGATGATTGCCTATCAACAATCTATTTTTCAGATGCAATTGTCACAGCAATAGCATCCTCGGACAAATTCTTTGCGATCGGGCTCAGTACTGGGAAAGTGGGCATATATCAGGATACAACTTGTCAGGAAGTAAAGCTTCTTGATTGCGGCGAAGCAGTTCGATTCATTCAATTTTCAACCTCTTCAAGCATCCTGGCGACTTGTGGTATTAAGAAGCTACAGATATGGTCTCTCGATTCATGGACCCGAACGTGGAAATTCGATCTACGCCAAATGTGCATGTCTGTTATTTTCATAGAGGAAAACCAAATCTTGCTTGCAGCAATGAGAAACAACGAGCTTGTTGAATACGACCTCGAAACAGGAGAATCCGCGGAACCTCTAGAGTGGACAATCGACGATGAAGGTCGGCCGGCGAAAACATTTCGCCGCCCGAGTTATGTTACCATGAGTGGTAGCCAATACCAGCTTGCTGGGATTTATCGTGGGCAGGACATCCTTGTTTGGGATCTCAGTGGTAGCATGAGGTATGAAACCTATAACAAGGACACTGGGTTGTCAACATCAAATGACAGGAGACAAAATACGACTATGTACGCCGTGGTCTTTAACCCGGCACCAGACTCTACTCTTTTTGCTGTAAGTTATTTCGAGGGAGACATTGTGGTTTTTGATACCGCCGATGGGTGCCGAAAGGAAAGTGTACAAGCCAGTGCACAGTCACTAGCAGTCTCTCCAAATGGGCGAACGCTAGCCAGCTTTGATTCCTCTGGTGTGGTGCAAGTCTTTGATTTCGAGACTCTCAAGCCTTTCTTTCGTATCCAATCTCGAGATTGGGGAATCAAAGCTCTCTGCTTCAACGGCGACGGTTCTCGGCTTCTTGTTGGCCGAGGTTCCCAATGTAAAATATGGAACCCAGTCGCTTTACTGCGACAAGATGACGAGGCCGACAACAGTGATACTGTCTCTGTCTCCACTGCTAATCAGGAGCTTCAATATGATAATTCCGGAGACGAAGTCTTGATTACGGCCATTTGCGAACATGATAGTGGTGCTGTTTTCTTGTGCGGCAAGAGCGACGGCTCTGTATCCCTATACAGCACGAAAGATGGGAAGGAAATCAAGGTTTTATACAAGCATCCCGACCGAGCATCCATTTTATCACTCTTCGTTGACGCAACAAGTCAAATACTTTGCAGCTCTGCTGCGTCCGGACGAATAATGACGCACAAATTAATTAGGGTGAGAAATGAGTGGCAAGTGAGCCGCGCACAGTTTGATTTAAAGCCTGGATTCGCAATTGAGCAAATCCTGAATAACGAAGGCCACACTCGAATGCTGGTTTGTTCACCAGGTGTGGATACATTGTATCAGATGACAGGAGATTTAAATGCAATTGTAGCCACTAGAAAGAGAGACAACGACGGACCGCATCGTTGGGCAGTTCTACCGAACAAACGCGATGTGATCTTGATAACGGGACATACAGCCCACATATTCGACTGGGATAAACTATCTTGCTTAACTGGGGATACTGGCATTCTCCTTGAGGGAGACGGTTTATTTGGAGCCAGCATTGAATCCATCACTCCTTGCTACGACGACCTGGTCATAGCAACATCATTCTCTCACTTCCTACAAGCTCACACCAAACGCTCCAATCTACTTCTATATCCTACCGCCTCCTTCCAGACACCTCCTAAGTCTTCATCAACTACAACAGCAAAACCAGTTCCAAACTCGCTCTCTCTGTCATCGCAAGTCGAATACCTAATTGGCCCATATGGTAAACGTCTCATCTTCCTAGATGCATCGGGCTGGATCTGCTCAACAGACCAGAAAACATTCGCTGTTACGCGTCACTTCTTCGTCCCTGCAGATTGGTTAAGCTCGAATTTAGAGTTGATAATTTGTGTTACGAAGTCTGGAGATATCCTATTCGTTAGAGGAGAAGAGGTTGCCGTTATAAAACGGGGACTGGATACTAATGAAACAGGAGTTTGGCCGAGAGCTGGTAGAAGGCTACCAGGGAGGCAAGGTGGAAGGTTGACTATTAGATAGACGTGTAGAAATTAATTAGTGAGAACGTTCGGCGAGGACTTTCCTCTGAGAATACTCGTAACTATGTCTCTGCTACTGTCTACCTAGAACTTAAAAGGAAAAGGGAAAACCACATTATTCTAGCTTAAAATCAAGACTATCTTTCAAAACCACGACAAAATGACACTGCTAACAAATTTAACGCTCCAATTAACAAGCATTGAAGATGATTTCGGCAGGATAGTCTAGGATGACAACATTGGCATGCATCCAATCAATCCGTGCTGTAACTATGGAGTTGAGAGTCGACAACCTGCGGCTAAGATCACCCCATGCTTTTGGCAAGTGCGGGGTTGTGTCAGCCTCAGCTTCAGTCGCACTCTCTTCAAAATCTTGAGAAGATTAACTTCTATCTATATCCTATCCCTTTCAAATTGTGACAATTCACATACTTCTAGAAAATGGGCAAGCGAGTTGTTTTCACTGGCGGTTCTGGCAAAGCGGGACGACATGTTATTCCCGAGCTCCTTAAGAAAGGCCATGAAGTCTTAAACCTCGACCTCGAGCCGCTGAATCAGCCTAATGTCTATACCCTCAAAACAGACCTCACGCAACCCGGCCAAGTATTCAACGCCCTCTGCGGACAATTCAAACTCTCATCGCCAAACCCACCTGGAACTCCTCCAACTCCACATGCTGTAATCCATTTCGCCGGCATGGCACGCAACATGCTCTGCACTGATGACGAGACATTTCGCATAAATACCCTCTCGGCCTACAATGTTATTGATGCAGCCTGCAAGCTTGGTGTCAAGAAGATCATCCTCGCAAGCACGGGGAGCGTATACGGCGTTGCGTTCGCGTCCGGTGACATCGACTATGAGTCTTTCCCCATCGACGAGGAAATTGACGTCAATCCCATGGACACCTATGCCATCTCCAAGATGTGCATTGAGCGGATTGCACGGGGCTTCGCACGCCGCTTTGACGTTGACATCTACTGCCTACGCATTGGCAACGTAATTGAGCCGCATGAGTACAAAGACGATCTGTTCCACAGCTATGTCAATGAGCCGCAGAAGTGGAAGAACCATTCGTGGTCGTACACGGATGCGAGGGATTTGGGGCAGATTTGCAATTTGGGGTTGGAGAAATCGGGATTGGGGTTCCAGGTTTTTAACGCAACGAATGACTCGATTACGAGCAAGAACTCGACAATGAAGTTTCTAAAGGAGCAGTGCCCCAATACCCCGTTTACGCGCGAGATGGGCGAGTTTGAGGCACCAATGTCTAATGTGAAAGTAAAGGAAGTGCTAGGGTTTAAGGAAGAGCATCACTGGGAAAATTATTTTCCTGTGGTGGGTAAATAGAGTTATTTACTAATGAGTTTAGTGTATTTTAGTTACTCCCCTATAATACGACTATGAGGCCTTCTCGACATCACAAACATCCTGAGATTGACTGTGCTTTATCTCATCTAGTGAATGCTTAATGTCCAAAACATTAGTGTTGCTACCACGAGGACTATCGGGAGACTTGGCATCTTGGGACCCTTTTGTCCTCTCAGTTCGCCACTGTAGACCCCTTGAGCGTATGAGGAGAACGACCACAATGCCACCAAGGCCACTGAGTAAGCCTAGAAGTGTAAAGTACCAGCCTCGACCCATTTTGTCAAGACCTGGTTGAAGTACAGATATGAGAATTGCCGTGAGGCTACATCTCGCAAGATTCCCTGTAGCAGCAGCTGCACTGGAGTTTGCAGGAAAGATGTCGATAAGGAGAGCTTGTGATACGATGTTGAAGAGCATGCAAAAAAGTCCCAAAACAGCTTGTAATATGAGACACACAGAGAAGTGAGTATGTGTTTCGGCAGCCCACCCATATCCTACAAATGCTGCTGTGTATAAAACCAAAAAGTGCAAACAGAATCTTGTGCGCACTCTCTCAATTGGAAAATCCATCATGTTATCACCTTTAATCTTGTCAACCTCGTGTCCCATTTCATTAGCCGTAACTCTGTAGTTGTGATCCATAAAACTGCCAGTGAAAGTGGCGCCTATGATGCATCCGAGGCCCCCTGGGAGGTATGCCAACCCAACTTGAAGAGCATTAAACGAGTAGGTCGACTCAAAAATTACTGAAATAGACGCCTGGATGCAATAGTATGTGGCATAGAAGATAGAGCTCAAAAACAAAACCAAAGCTGCGTCCTTGTAGAATATAATTCGAATCCCGAAAAATGGGTTTTTGGGGAGCAAGACCGTCCAGCGATGTTGTATCGCTTTGTCTCTCGGGGCCTCAACAACGAAGACGTTATTGCTAGCACTTCGGATAGCTTCGTCATCATTTCCTTCTTCCTGACTGAAGAGAGCCCGCCACCAAGTTCGGTAACAACCCGTGGGAGGTGTGCTACCATTTCCCACAATGTTCCTTCCAGTCTCGGGAAAGACTAGGCCAGTCGCAAGGGTCATCGCACCTCCAAAGATCACTAAAGACCAGAATACCCACTTAACACTTCCACTTCCGAAGGCAATTGATCCTCCCACTATAGGTCCAATGCAAACTCCAAGGTTTCCTATTGCCCCGATCGGACCCAGCATCTTGCCCCTTTCTGAGGGTATCGCAACATCTGCCACGACGCCATAGCTGAGACTGAGTACAGCACTAGCACCTAGACTTTGCAGCGCCCTCAGTACTAGAAGTCCAGCGTATGACTTAGTACCATTGAGGGCGAGGCCAAGAGATGCGAGGGTGAACAGGCAATATGTGATAAAGAAGACAGGACGGCGGCCGTGGACATCTGCGTAAGGGGCAAACAGAGATGGCGATATCGCCTGGAATATCACGTAGACAGTGACACTAAGATTTATGGCTTCTAGACTTGTAGAAAAGAGTCTACTTAAGAGCGGCAGTAGTGGGACGTAGCTCGTGGCAGCCAGGGGAGACGCAAGGTTAGCAAGGCTCAGGATGATGGTAAGAAAGATCTTCTGGCGATCGCTGAAAACTGTGAACCTCTCGTCAGGGGCTGATAGATTGGTCATATCGAGATAGCCTTGGTCGAAAAGATTATTGTATTGATACACTTGGGAAAGATGAGGCGCAAATTATTTAGAGTTATCAAGTGTTTCGCAGGAATGTATGCATGCTGTTTATAGTGGTGCATATGTAGGCGTAGTGACACCCTTGTCTGCCTGAATAACTGAGTATAATTTACCGTTACGGGTATTTTGGTCTACTTTTGAAACGATACAGAGAAGATTAGCATGGCCCCTGCACTAAGGATGACACGCTCAATCAAAGAGAAGCTACCAATTTTTGGACTTTTTATTTTTTTAGTTTAGTTTTAAGCTTCTATCGGGAATTTACTTTATGAAGATATATAAATTAGCAAGAGCGACCCGTTTGTTGTTCGTCGTTCCCTCTTGCCTATCTGTCTTTTTTTTGCATTTCAGTTCCCTTTTCCCGCTTGATATCGCGTAGCGTCGCTTACTGACAGTGTCTCGAGTTTACTGGGCGGCTTCTTATTTCTCACCATCTGTGATGATCTTCTTCAGCATCTTATACTAGACAACAGCGTGAAAGTCATCGTTGTCGTCATATTTATATTTATCTATGAGGATGAGGACTTAATATTGGGACCATGTAACCAAAATGCGTTCATGTTTTATTCCAACAACATATTCTTTCCCACCCAGAGTATAAATCAAAGACAACGTTCACTCTTTCGAAAGTATATATATATATCTACGGCATCTCACAGAAGTGCATGGGTTCTCTAGGAGGGAAGGTAAATTCACATTTTAAAGGTATTATAATCTTTGATAATCATTCTTAACCCTCTTAGCTACCCACCTCACTGAATGTGCTTTGATGCACTGCCGCTGCATCTGCCCGTAATGTTGTAGAACTCCCAGTCGGGCTAGGCCGTGCATGGCGGTAACGTCGTGGGTTACGCTGACGACTGCGGCGGACAAGGTTGAGGCTGAGGATTACTTTCTGAAGATCATCCATCCCAATCCTCCACCAAACCTTTTTGATTTACAACACCTATAATTAGAAAACGCCCCAAGATAACATCGACCTCTCTTCCAGCGCATTTGCGACCTGTTTCGTAACATTTTGCTCGGGACAATCACCCATCGCGACCTTTCAATTGCACTTTGAGCGCCGCCGGCTTCGACACCATTGTACTGAACGCGTGGCTTCTACAGCTCAATCACCATGGCGCAATACGTCCTCGACCTCATCTATACCCTCACAAATTGCATGTCATGCTTCCCCGGGTCGCCGACACTCAAGATCAACAGCAGGAGCTTCAAGATCCTCCGGCTGCTTGGAGAGGTACGTCCCCCTGTTCCCCAAACCCCCCCCTCCTATTCGGACACAGCTAACGCAAAAACAGGGCGGCTTCTCATATGTCTACCTCGTCCAAGATACATCGAATGAGGCGCTCTACGCCCTCAAAAAGATCCGCTGCCCCTTCGGCCAAGAATCCGTCGCGCAAGCAATGAAGGAAGTCGAAGCCTACGCGCTCTTCACCCCCCACCAGAACATCATCCACGCCATCGACCACTCCATATCAGCCGATCGCTCCGACCCAAGCGCGAAGACAGTATACATCCTGCTACCCTACTACAGGCGCGGCAACCTGCAAGACCTCATCAATGCCAACCTGGTCAACCACGCCAAGTTCCCGGAGAAGAAGCTCATGGTCCTGTTCCTGGGCGTGTGCAAGGCCCTCAAGGCCATGCATGAGTATAAAGTCGGAGGGAAGGGCGCGGGCAAGGCGAAGAGGTTACGCGCTGAAGCGGCAGAGGCAGATGAGGATGCGGCCCAGGCAGCTGGAGGAGGGAGGAGGAGAGGCAGGGGCGAAGAGTCGGATCGCGAGCAGCACGAGCCATTGATGGATGATGAGGTGACACAGAGCCAAGAGGGCGTTGCGCCCGGTGGTGCTCGCGCATACGCACATCGGGATATTAAGCCAGGTAAGCAGTCTTGATTCGGGAACAAAGTGGCAATGTCTAACGCCCAGCAGGAAATATCATGATCGACGACGACGGCACACAGCCCATCCTCATGGATCTTGGATCTCTCCAACCCTCGCCCACACCAGTTACATCTCGCTCTCTAGCCCTCGCCATCCAAGACCAAGCAGCCGAGCACTCAACAATGCCATACCGTGCGCCTGAGCTCTTCGACGTCAAGACTGGTTCGACAATCGACACTAAGGTCGACATCTGGTCGCTAGGCTGCACGCTGTACGCGTGTCTGGTGGGCAAGTCGCCATTCGAGATGCGCTCTGATGAGACGGGCGGTAGTCTGAGTATCTGCGTGTTGAGCGGGGACTGGCGCTTCCCCGATGAGGGAGCTGGTGGCCAGAAGAAAGGCAAGAACCAGGCGGGGCAGGAGGAGGATACGGGGATCAATGATGGGATCCGTGAGGTGGTGAGGGCGTGCTTGAAGGTTGAGCCGGGAGAGAGGCCGGATGTGGAGCAGTTGATTGAGATGGTGGAGAGGGTTATTGAGGACTTGCCTGAGGATGGGGCTTCGATCTGATGGGTTACAGGTGTGTGAGATGGGCGTGTTGTATTATACTGTGTATTTTCTTCATGGGACGGCGTTCAATACCTGTGCGGAGAGCAGCGGCTCATCCGCTTGTCTTCCATGCTCAAACCATACCAGAGGCTGGACAATGACAAGATCAATTTTGAAGCAAAGCAAGTCTACAATACCGGTGCTCCTACTTATGAGACCTTGCTACTATAGTAGAACGATATATTACATCACAATGGCAGAGTCAGGTAAGCCAAATAAAAACGAAGATTCCTTAAACTAACACTATTCAAACAGAAAACAAAATACACAACTATAACAAACACCCAAAAACACCAACTCGAGCGCAGTAAACAAATCTATGAAAACAAACAAACAAACACTATCTATCATACATCGACAAGCAAATCTCAGCAAACGCTAAACAAACAATCCTTCAAACCTCAAAACAACTCACCAAAGCCAACCCACCTTCTTATCCGCACCCTCCTCCGAACGCTTCGGCCGCTCATAACGCACACTCTTCCCCGATGACTTCTTCTCAGACGCCTCAGCACTCGTACTCTTTGTTCCAGAGCTCTTCCTCGCCTCAGCCAATGCGGCCTCCTTCGCACGTCGCTCCCAGCGCTTGGTAGCCCAGCCTGTTGGTAAGGCGCAGATAATTCCTTCGCCGCGCTTGTCCTTCTTAGGGGGTATTGCAGGTAACGCGCAGATAATGCCCTCGTCATGCTTGTCCTTCTTAGGGGGTGTTACTGGCAATGCACAGATAAGCTTCCCATTTCGCTTACTCCTCTTCCAGGGGTTTGCTTCGGGCAAGTCGTCGCCTTTGCGCTTCTTCCCCGAGGGGTTTGGCTCGAGCAACTCGCCACCCTTGCGCTTCTTCCCCGATGGCTTCTTTGGCCTGGAAGGATCTTGCGGCCTGGCTGTTTTTTTGCCTTTGTCCTTGCGATTGGGAGTGTGGTGTCTTGGCCCGAAGCACATAATCACTCTGCCGCCAGAATTGTCGTCGAGCTTGGTCTTCTTTGCAGGCTTTTCCTCGGGCGAGTCTTCGGGCTTGCGCTTCTTCCCTACCTCATTCTTCCCGAACGACTTATTTGGATACAACGTGGAATATTTCATGATATCATCCTCCTCGCCACTCCCGCCCTCCGAACTCTCAATATCCGTACTACCAGGACAAGAAATAATATCGGGGCCGTATTCCTCTTCGCCCTCAACCTCCGGTTCACCCTCAGTCTCCGGTTCGTCCCCATTCTCCGACTCACTTCTGGAGGCGGGGTAAATAGACTCCCCGGGGATGTCGTCCTCGTCTCCTTCAGTCTCCGGCTCAGAACCACCCTCCGCATCCTCATACGCTTCGTCAGTATCCTCGGTACCCTCCTTGCCACCCTCTTCCTCTCCACCCTCTTCCTCTCCGCCCTCCTCCTCTCCACCCTCCTCCTCTCCACCCTCCTCCTCGCCACCCTCTTCCTCTCCACTCTCCTCCTCTCCACTCTCTTCCTCCGAAGATGCATATCCAATTTGCTCAGTAAGTTTATCCAAAGCCTCTTTCTCCGCCCGCTTTTTCTCCCACCCCTCTACACTCCCTCCCGCCCCGACGAAGGCACGCAGTTCCGCTTTAACTTCCTCGCTAAGATCTTCCCACTTTACGCCCTTCAGCCGCCTTTTGAGCTTGGTGTCGCTGATCACATCCTTGCCCTTACCACCTTTGCCACCTTTGCCACCTTTATTCTTCGCCGCTTCAGCTTCAGCGGCTTTGATGGCCGCAAGGGCCTCCGCAGCTTCAACAGCCTCAAGAGCCTTTGCAGCCTCAACAGCCTCAATAGCCTTGGCAGCTTCAGCAGCCTCAGCCTCAGCAGCCTCAACGGCCTTCTGAGCAGCCCTCTCAGCCTTCTTCTTGGCAGCCTCTGCCTTCTCCTTCTCTCTCCTTACACGCCTCTCCTCCTTCGTCTCCCTTGGAGGTGGCAGTGGACGATTGTTCCGCGCATCCACGACGCTTTGTTCGATGGCGGCTGTTTCTGCGGATGTGGGCGACTCAGCGAGGCCTCGGGCAGCGAGCACGCTAGTGTTGATGGCGGCTTGGACGGCGGGGTTGGCGCGGGCATCGGCGCGGGTTATGCGGGTTATCCTGGGGTCGCGTTCGCGTTGGATTCGGCGAGCCATTTTGGGCGGTGTTGTTGCTGTATTGTGTTGTGTTGTGTTGCTGGTCTTGTATTATGTTGTATTATGTGGGTGTATAGCGACAATTTCGAACCTTTTCCGAGTATCAAACTCGTTCTGGGAATTATGGAATACTGAGTATCAAACTCTGTTAAGGAAATGGGGAATATTACTGGAGAAGGAATGGAGAATTTCAATCGATACTCGGATGAAAGTAGGGGATAATAAATGAAAATTGTGTATGAAAGCGGGGGATACGAGACAGAGCAATGAAAGGAGAGGAAGTTGGGATCAAAGAGCGAGTCAGTGAGGGACAAGAGATTATTTACAGAATACTTCAAGGGCTGTTTTCGGACTCGGACGGGGTGGCTTTGATGGTTCTGAGACTTTGTTAGGAGGGACGGGGCGCCGGATGGGGATGGCGGTTTCCTTTGACAACGATTTTAAAAGGGGGGATAAAGGGGTAAGAGATATCATTGAAGAATAGTATCAATGTCTATTTTTGTTTCATCGCTGTGCCCTTGTGTCTTGCGAGACAATCGTGCAATAGGAGCCTATCACAGCCAACCAACCGAAAGTATCGAACTTAAACTCGCACCTCCTCAGTTCTGCAGATTCATCATCTCTGCCTCCTTGTATGCCCCCTCCTCCCCTGCTGTCGGATTCACAGTATTCCGCTCCATAGTCATAATGATCATCTCATCGGACACCTCCTCCCTCACACTCACCACCGCCTCCCTCAACACCGTCAGCTGAGTCACCCATTGAGTCGACCAATTCCTCAACGACACATATTCATCAACTTTGCCACCACCCCCCTCCTCTCGTCCGGCCCTCCCTTCAAGTCACGCAAGATGCGGTCCTGATCCTCCTTCCCCGCAACATTCACCAACCCCGCCATCACATCATACTCCTCCAACAACCCATCAACCAACGGCAACAGTCTCTGGCACATCAACCATGCATTCTCCATTTTCTCACTCTCTACCTCCTTATACCCCTTGGCGGCAACTTCCAAGCTCTGCAAGCTAACCTGCACACACACAATAACGCTCCACAGCTTCTGACTCTTCTTAGTCATACCATCCATCATCCGATCGAGCGCTGCAGGATGAAGGTTATCATAGTTCAATGCCCTTCCGTTCAATTGCCGCATAATATCGATCTTTGAATAGTCTGTGAGGAAGGAGCGACTCAGGTATGATATGTAGACTCTATATTTACGTGGGGAAGGAGTAGGCACGTTAGGGATGATGGGTCATTGTGAGAATTTCTATTATGAAGGTTGGCTTGCGTCTAAAAACATCTATAGTCTATCTATAGCCCCTTTACGCATCTTCGACGCAGTGTGGATACACAGTCTTTCTTTTTGTAAAACTAGAAACAAACGCTGTCTTACAATCAAATCCCACCCCGTAAACTCCCAGAGAGGAGAATTGGGGACAATATCCCCGTCTACCCATCGCCCAACCGTCCCGAAACGCCCAAATAACTCCCCTTAAAGAATAAAAAAGACATCAAACGATGAAGAAACCCCCCTCAAATAACCTCATCCCTCTCCCACCCCGTCCCCTTATATTCTCCCTTCTTAATTCCCTTGCCTGGATGTGGCTTCCCCGCATCAAAGTAGGTGCTCACAAATGGATTCGGATCCTCCTCCTGCTTCAGATTTCCCAGCGTATGATTCACCTCCCTATGCTTCGCCTCGTCGGCGCGCACATACAAGATGAGATCCTTCACCGTTCGCTTTCCCTCCGGCATCTTCCAGTACTCAATCGCAATATCAGGCGCCTGCATGCCCTCCCACTTTGGCAGTTTCCCCGCCTCCAAGTCGGCAAGCACAAGCGAGTACGTCAGTACCGCCTCTTCCTCGAGGTACCCAACAAATCTGTGCGCGGTGCGGGGACTGATAAGGTACGCCAGGAACATGGAGTTGAAGAAAACGCCCTGGGCACCAAGACACATCAACTTCATAAACCACCCCGGCTCCGCCATCTTCAAGAACGTCAAGAGGTGCATGCGCTCATTGTACGCCTCCTCAAGCAACGTCTCAATCCATCCGTTATCCCTCTGCATCCTCCTCAAGCTCCTCAAATGTCTCAGCATCCCCGCCACCATCCCGGGAACGCCCGCCACGGACTCGAGGAAGATGAAGCGGATGAGCCATTTGCGCTCCGACATCTTGTATGGCTTTGTGGACTCCAGCGCCGTGGGGTCGGAGGCTGTAGCGGCGACGGTGACGTCGTGGGAGTATCCCGTGGCGATATCGGTGCCTTTGCGCAACATGCGCATGAGGAAGAGCGCGAAGCGGTCCGACATGTCCTCGGGAATGCGGTGCTCGAAGCGGATGTTGGTCCTCATCTGCTCCTCTGTGAATCTGGGAGGGGGGTCAGTGAGTCGTCACGTGGACGGGGGGGGTTGGAGGGCATACCCTGGGTGCTCCCATGCTGGGTGCGTAGTGCGGATGAGGTGGTGTTTTGGCTCTGGGAAGTATTTCTCCTCGAGCTGTGGCGGGGTAGTGGTGCTGAATTGCCTTTTTGAGAGGGGTTGTTGCTGGAGGCTTGGGCGGGCGGCGTGGTGCGGGACTGGCCTGGCTGGCCTTGCTGCGAGACTCAGGTGGCGGGACTGCTGGGGAGTGCGCCCGTTGGTGTTGTAGATTGGCGTGAGGCAGAGTCTTGATGTTGCCATGGACATCCTGGGGAGCATAGCCCCGTGTGCTGTGAGCATGGGCGCTCGCGCCGCGATCATGTTTGTTGACATGACGTATGTGTGTTTCGAGTAGTAGTATCAACTACCAGTATAGTAGTGAAGTGAACAAGTTGAACTTGTAATGTGTAGAGTGGAGTGTAAAGGTGTAATGACTTGAAGAATGGTGGCGATATAGAACCTACATGAGGCTTCAGACAGCTGAGATCTGGGTCTTATATATCAAATATTGACAGCGGCAGGGCTGAGTCCAAACTGACGCGATTGGGACAGGGAAGGAATGTTGGAACGGGAATAGTAAGGAAATGGGAATAGTACGGGAAGATACACGTAAAGGAAGCAATTGCATTGGCAGTGCACTACCTCTGAGTCAGATTCACCAAATAAAATATTGCTATTTCCTACGGGAATAGCAGACGCCGAATCAATAATTGGACATTTGTATGGGACGTTGCGTTCGTCAGTGGCTTGGGGAGGAAGTTTCAGGATTTGAGGGTCGATTGATCCCGAGTTACTCCGGCTTACCTGAGCGTTGTCGTTTGCGGCTACGAACTTTCGTATAATTAATATCTACGATCAAGTCTCAACAATAGCAAAAAAACGATATATCTCCTCAGATAATTAGATAATACTCTCTGCCTTATATCATGATACCAAACACCCCCATCCCACAATAAAAAACCGACCGTCTAAGCCCCTATCTGTCTCCCAAACGAGTGGTATAACAGTGGCGGGAATAACCGGAGCGACGGACCCAGCTTACTCCCGCCCTCCGGCCGCCCAGCACTGCCGCCGCGCCACCGGTCACGAGGCCAGCGATTTTCATTCAAGCTTTTATATCCCTTCCGATTTTCGAGATTTTCGAGCACGATGACCAGATATCTGACTAATGGCAAGAAAATCATTCGGCGAAGCCCCACAGTAACACCGTAAATGCCCTCAAAGCACCGCATGGTTAGGATGGATCCGCGGAATTATAGGATAGGGGTGACGCCGAAAATAGATACCGTCTCGGCGAGGGCTCTGGCTTGGCTCACTTCACATTCGTCTATGCGAGTAACGTCGACAGTATAGTTACTCCAAGCTGGCCAAAGAGACCCTTGCTCCATCGTCACGTCACGTTGCTAGCCCAAAAGAGCAACAAAATAACAAAACATACAACAATGAGTATTTGCTAGTGGTCACCCACCTAACTACTACAAGAGCACCCAGTAATCGTAACAATGTGCTTAGGGTGTCATATAGAGTGCAGTCTTACGAGAACATCGGATTGTTTAGCGAACCAGGTCGAATTAACAGTCCACTCTTCCTTTCCCGCCCACTCCATTCTGAACTCGCGCAGTATTTGCGGCACAAACTTACTCATTTCTAAGAGGCTTATATTTTTCCCTATAGTAGTGGATGGATAGTTAGACTTTGTCCATAGATGCGTCGAGATAAATATTAAGGGGTAAGTAGACTCACCGATACAAGTTCTCGACCCGTGACCAAACTATATACTACGATTAATGTGAATCCTTTTGGGAACATAGACATGGCTGTTAACGTACGGCTAAAAAGCTTCTTTCCATCCTCTTTAGTTGCTCGATATTCACTGGGTCATTACTCTCTTCCCACCTCTCAGGGCGGAATTCATGAACATGGTCTCCAAAAACATCTTCGTCATAATGAACAACCCATGCGTTGATACCAACGATTGTGCCAGCAGGCAAGTAATGCCCATGAAGCGTTAACCCGCCTTCGGGCACGATTCGTTCTAACATAAGAGCCACAGCAGGGTGCAGCCTAAGTGATTCCTTGATAACAAGAGCACTGGGTAATCTTAGACTAGATTACGACGATAGGGTAATGTCTTAGAAAGCACTTACAGGTAAGGAATGTGCTTTTGAGCTTCAGCGTATGTGATAGTTTCCGAGAACAGTCCAGCTCGATCCGCAGCAAAGATCTCTGCTTGCAATTTGGACAGTGTGCGCGGATTCTTCATCAAAAAATAGAATATTGATCGGAGAGAAATGGCAGTCGTGTCGCTCCCTGCAAGACTGTTTCACAATGAGAGCAGTTCGTAAATCCGTCATTCTCAAGTAAACTTACAGATTAACAAACAAGTGGTTCATCATATCTTTCTGGCTCATTTTTGTGCTTCCGTTCTCGTTCTGTTTCTGCAAAAAGGTTAGGAAGTCCTCATGTGAGGTTTCTTTTGAAGTTGTGTCGACGGTTCCCAGGGCATCTTTTATCATCTAGGTAAAATATCAGCCGCGCGCAATACAACGCCACGACAGTGACCCGTTACCTGTAAGACTTTTCGTATCGGATCCTTTTTTTCTGCGCCTGGGATATAACTTATAATCTTCTGCAGCATTGGGCTTCCAAACAGCCATGGATGGAAGGATGGAATTTGCCCAATGAGCCCGGCGTACTTAAGTCCAAAGTCTATCCCCTCAATAACTCTAGTGTAGTCAAAGCCTGCGTCTAGGAAGCCAAATGTCTTGCTAAAGGTGATAGAACCGATCACGTCAAAGGCATAGAACTGTAGCCATTCTCCAATGTCGACAATTTTGGCTGTATAAGGTTGCGAAGCGTCTAGTGGTGGGTTGCTAAAAGCTCGCATTTTTTTAGCAAAGCTCTGCGTAACCTCGTCCACGAGTGGTTCGAGCTGGAGCAGCGACGATA
Organism: Pseudogymnoascus sp. 04NY16; assembly: GCA_001630575.1. Lineage (NCBI taxonomy): Eukaryota > Fungi > Ascomycota > Leotiomycetes > Thelebolales > Thelebolaceae > Pseudogymnoascus > Pseudogymnoascus sp. 04NY16. The sequence goes on along the minus strand of LNAU01000531.1, from coordinate 20,591 downwards.
AAGAGTATTTCTGTGCTATACCACTTCTCAGGGCTCTATGGTGCTTTGGATCTTGCGTAGAGAAGATACTGTACAGAGGCTTGTCCTCAAGAGTTGGTGCTTGATAAATAAGCTATAGTAAAACAATTGTGTGATGAACCTACTTAAAGTATCATAAAATGCGGACTTATTAAAGCCTCTGTTAGTTCTAGTACGTATAGCTGTTCAAAAAGCATACCTTCAAATATTTGCTCGAAATTCCATATATAACCGGAATCATCGAGGGATCTGATATGGAGATATGGTTTGGTCCAGTACGGACGACTTTTCCATAAGTCTTATGGACCTTCTGAAAGTTCTGTGGAGCAAGCCCAGATACTGCATTTCGTAATCTCCATAAGTTGCTATATCTTGCAAGACGTGGTCCAGGAACACTGCGGAGCCCGGGTTTATTGGCGGTTCGAAGGTAGGAGACTGCGCAGGCAAGGAACAGAGCTATACAGGAGATAGCAATCACTTTGAGATATACCAAACTGAAGATAAATCCTTGAAAAGCATTTGAATTGCGATTCATCATGGCTATTTTCGAAGTTAGCCTGGGTTTCTAGGTTAAGCAGTTCACTAAGATGTAGTAAGGTTGCGTGGTGTATCAAAAACTAAGGTTGCTAGTAAGTAGCCTTATAAATAAAGAGAGGGAACCCCGAGTTTATCATGGGCGGGGAATGTGGGGGTTGCCGGCCCAAGTGGGTGCCGGCCTATGTAGCGGATGCCGGCCCATGTAGCGGATGCCGGCCCATGTGGGGGGTGCCGTCCATGGGGAACTTCCCCATTCCACACCCCGCTTCTCTCTAAATATGGGAGCTGTCCCCCCTTTATTCTACGTTGCTATCAATTACAGAAATATAGCATTTCGTACAGAAGCTATTGCACTAATCTTGGCAGAGTCACGTAGGGAAGGCATACGGGATGGCCTCGTGGCAGCGGAGGTGGCACAGGAACATGTAGATGGGAAATACTCAAACATGAGCCTTGTTGAATGAAGCACAGTTGCTCTTAGTAGCTTGATGTCCCTTCATCATCTGTTTAGCCGAGATTTGTGTAGACTTCCTCTACTCATTATACACCATCATGATTCCCAGCCCCATTGAAATGCAAAGTTAGAAATGAATCCAATAATGAACAAAATTGTAATTATATCGTGCTTCCTATCATGCTTATTATGCATACGTTTCCGAGACCCCGACACACTCATTTGAGAACTCAAGCATAGGAACCAGCTGTGACACAGTTCCGTTGGTAGCAAATACCATAGCAGATCCATCCAGCTTATACGCAGGCCAACCTATTGCCGGCAACCCATTTACTGGATCCCGAATAAAAGCCAAGTGCAGGTCCTACCAGTGAGAGGCTACCACGGTCTCGAATGCCGTCGGAGCACCACCGTACGCGGCGTATGTACCAAAGAGCAATGGTAGCTCTGACGTGTGATACGCACCTTCCCAGGGTTGAGGGGAAATATTGGTGAAGTTAGCCGTGTTGTAGAAGTAGAAGGTGGTAGAGCTTGATTTGTAGCGTAGCCTAGGAATTATAATATATTAGTTACATGGAGATGGGGTGTGATAGTAGGAAAGATCTACATACTCTGCATTATAAGTTACAGGACAAAGCTTTCCTAATACTGTCTGTTCGCGAACCGGAGTCATATTTGGGCCGGCTGGGCCAGGCCAATTTACCAAGGAGGATTGCTTATTAGAGTTTGATCCGACGATTGCAGGCTATTTTGAATATGATCAGAATCGTAATATCTTCCAAGAGAATTATTCAGAGCATATTTAAAGAGATAACTTACCAGCTTGCTATAATTTCCAGCGCTGTAGCGATCCGTGTACGTCGAAAATAGATATTGTCTCGGTGAGAGCTCAGGCTTGGCCCGGCTACCTTTTCGATCGATATGCTAGTTACTTAGACTCTCGGTCAGTATGGCTAGGCGGCCAAACAGACGCTTTCTCCACAGCCTCATATCCAGCCCAAAAGAGCAAAAAATAACAAAAACATACAACAGTGGGTATTCGCTGGTGGTCACCCACCCAACTACTAATCCACCGATCTCAAGCTTGTGTATGGCAGAGCGGACGGGATGCCCAATTCTCTTGAGTCTATGGTCGTATGTAGTAGTTCTCAGTCTATCGAAGAATAAATACAGTTCTGGCTACAATCTTGAATAACATTTCGCGTCCCCAAACCAAAAACATATCTCATAGAGAAATGTTAGGGATTAGCATAGAAGCAAGGGGCTTTAGTATGACACACACGACACACCCGAAAGTGAGACATAGAGGTATTCTCCTACGGGGATGTGTTCTGGTGCGCGGAGATCGCATCGTCCATATAACGAATGTCTCAAACCTGCGCGTTAACGGCAAACGTCTCCACGTTTCTCATTGTACAAACTTTGGTGACATAAAGCAGGGACCTTCGTATGGACAGCCCTGTATTGCCAGATCTTAATTTGGAGGGTGGTAGCAACGGATGCCCCCAGGAAAGTGCGGAGAAACTATGGCTTTAAAATTGACTTTCGCGGAGTTTGGATGCCAAGGAGCGATAAGTGGTAGAGTAACAAGCTACGAAAGCGACCCCTCTGTGGTCGGTGAATGCACATCTCATAGCCGTTATCACCTTACGGAAGTTAGGGCAGCATGGGAAACAGGCGGAAAGGGTTATTGATCGCACATTTAGAAATGTTGCCTAATCATTTGAGCGTCAATAGACTCTGCCTTCTGTGACGGGAAAATTTATCGTTGAAACTAGAGCATCGGCAGAGTGCACAGGAGTCATGGGTAGATATCTGTTTTGGTTGCTTTGGAATTATATCAAACGTTAGCCCCGACAGGCACCACTACGCCCTTTTCCTCTACGTCGCTCTGCCATAGAGTAACGACAGCCCCCTTGAATTTCCTCGCGCTAATACCCCTCGCAAATAAATCGTCCAGCTCACCATAGGTGCGTCCCTTCGGCTCTGGTAACCTGAAATAAGACCAAACGGAACAGAAGAAGCAGAGTCCAGCCCAAAAGAATCCACTCTTCCCTTTCCAGTTCCAAGCTGTTGGGTTAAGCATATAGGGCGTAATTACGCCATTCACAATACCAAAGATATTGTAGGCACAGCGTGCTAAGACTATGGACTTTGTCTTGAGGCGAGTAGATGGTATTTCGGAGACAAGGGAATAACAAATGGGCCCAACCGTGGTATCGTAGATAAAGGTGTAGGCTAGGAGGAGAGAGCCAATGGCCCAAGGTGTCGCTGTGCTGTTCGAGAAGGAGGCGAGCCCAATGAGGAGAAGCAGGACAGTTAAAATTGAGAGACCATAGATGTAGATTGTACGACGCCCTGCATAAGACATGAGAAACCAGGAACCAACTGTACCAATGGCTCCCAGGGCGTACTGCAGGTTGTTAGAGTGTAAATTGTCAGGGATAGGTTCAAGGTTTTACCTGTGCCATAGACATATCAAACGCATTAACTGTGGGAAGGCCAGCTTGTATGTAGAAGTACGTTGAGTATCCCATAAATGTACTTCCACAGAGACTCTGGATGGACCAAGTTGCGCATACAATCTCTGTTCGCCGTAAATCGCTTCCTTTAAAACAGTCCAGATAGCTGACGCCAGATTCCAGAGCCTTCTCCGTTTCATTAGTGATGACCATCATCGCTAAAGTTTGATCAATATTGACATCGACCGAACCGTTCCCATCTTCGAACGAGGTCAGCTTCCGCAAAGCTTGCCTGGCATTTTCAATCCTGCCGCGACGAACGAGCCACCATGGTGACTCTGGAGCGAAAAGAACACCGATTAAGATGGGAACTGGCCAGATCCACTGGATGGCTATGATTCGTTAGCATAGAGGTCTATCACTAGAAGCGGTGAGCACACTACCAAAAGGAATTTTATAGCTCCATTTATCTGTCCCTAACGCATGAGCACGCAGGACTCCAGACCCAATTAGTTGCCCAAAGACCCAACAGAGGTTGTTATAGGTTGTGAGATAGGCTCGAAGCTGTGTCGGGCATACCTCAGAGGCATAGGCTGTGGTGAGAGTTTGAAATACACCCCAAGGAATCCCACAAAGAATTTCTCCCACTGCGAGAACAATGAGATTCTCGGCGAAAAAAGGGATGAAGATAAAAGCTGTCATGGCCGCTAGTGAAACAATCATTGTCTTACGGTAGCCGAATCGCTCGCTCACAACTCCGTTAATAAGAAGACCTATTATTTGCCCGGCGGCTGCGCCATTAGACAATCCAGCTTGCCAGGGGGCTGGAATCTGATACGGGTGCTTAGGATCATCTGTTAGGGAGCCGTAATGTTCTGCAAAGCCTGGCGATGCGTATAGGTTTGCTAGAAGCAGGACTTTTTAAATTTCGAGAGTCAGCACTATGTTATGAACAAACAGATAATAGTAATACAGGAGAGGTTGGGTCAGGATGCTAACCGCCCCGATATGCATGGAATAGGAAAACCAAGACGAACCGTCATAACTTTCCATTACAATGGCCGTGGAGAGAATAATACTGAACATGATGGCCTTAGGGTATGTTTTGAACGCCTGATAAGTTGACATGGACTTCTCAGCATGGGTGGCGTGGTTTGCGTCATTGATAAGATGTGAGAGATCATCGTTGACCATGGATACTTTGGAGTGGGCTCCATGAGTTCGTGGGAGAGCATTGGACACGGGGGTCAAATCATTAGAAACCATGCTAGGAATTCAAAATGAACGACTGTAATGGTGCTTCTTCGGGTATATATTAGAAAAAGTTATTATCAAAATTAGAGCTTTGGGCCAATATATATATGCGCTTGGACTACGCATCACTCACCCACGCGGCACAATGGACGTGGCTGGATGTTTTTACAATTTCGAAGTCGTGCAGAGACAAAATGCGACTCAAGGGGGTTTGAAAAATAGTCCGGGCACTTGTTCGTGTTTAGTGTGGGCCATTCCCCAGAATTCTCTTCCCGCCCATGGAGCCTCCATAATTATTAGGCCGAAAGTACTTAGATAGGCGAAAAATACCAAGAATACTAAACTCGGTGATATTTATCGGCTCTACTATTCTCATGTCAAACCCTGTCGCTTCTGACTAAGAGAAAAGGCCTCAGATTCACGTCATTGTCCTGGGAGAGGAACAGACCTACATGGAACAAAAATGTAATAACTTATTTAGGACCTATGCAACTTACACAGCTTACACGCAACTAAGGTCTTGGTTGCATTTTTACTAAGCAAGTGATATGGAAGATAAAGCCTTTATTTTATTATTTACCTCGCCTATATTTCTAGGCTGAGTTTTGAGACTAATGATATAATTGTGGAGTTTCTGCCGGTATGCAACTCCTTCCGTGATATCGAAATATCTCTTACCTTCGATCATGACTAAAAGGCTAAAATAATATACGTATCCCGATGGCTGTGTTTCACCGCTGTATCATTAGTTGCAAATTTATTTAAACCCGCGATATAGTTTTGCAATAGTTGACGTAAACCTTCTCACCTGCCTTCATTTCACATTCATACGTACAACATTCAATTGCAGAAACGCAAAGATCTTACGGTTATACAACTCACACATTAGATAAGAACATTGGTATTGAGGCTATAGACAAGAGACCAAATAGACAGTGATATTATTTAACAGCACATCTAAATAACTTAAAGATACTATTGTCTCGCCACATTCGTGTGTTGGATCTGTTGGACAGCAGTTAAATACTAGCCATACCAGCAAGATTCTACGCCGCTATTTCTTGTTACAAAACCTGCACAGTACCATTTTTCTTTTCATTAGCCCCATCCACAGTCTCCCTGAATGTTACAGATGGAGTCCATCCAATACTCTTCCTTGCATCAGTAACTTCGGCATACAACTCATCCACTTGCTCCAAGGTAAGTCCCTTTGTCTCGTAAATCATGAAGTACACGAATGCAATGCAAACGAAACAGCAGCCGCCCCACACGAAGAAGATTTTGGATTGTAGATTTGCGTTACCTGGGCCGTAGTTCACGAGATATGGGGTACTGTAGGCGATAGCCCAATTCAGCATCCAGTTTGAAGCAGTCGTCATCGAAAGAGATTTAGCACGAACTTTGAGAGGAAAGATCTCTCCAGTAACGACCCTGCTCGCCAGGATTTTGTTAGCCAGCGATCAAAAAATAGCTAAGGGGGAATGGAGTTTGTTCCATACCATGCAACAGGACCCCAAGAAGCCGCAAAGAAGAAAATATAGAAACATATGAATGCAATTGCTCCCTTCTGAGCTGGGAGGTTGTGTACAATAACGTTTCCAAGAGAGTCTTGGCTAGTAGTGGTTGTTCCTAGGATTGCGACGATGAATTGACATATGCACATCCCAACCGCTCCCCATAGAAGAACAGGTCTGCGTCCCCATTTGTCGATGGCGTACAAGCCTGGCAATGTTGAAACTACATTGACACAATTTGTGATCAAGCTAATGATGAATGAGTTTGTAAACCCAGAGTTTTTGAAAAATTGAGTTCCGTAATAAAATATAAAGTTGATGCCAGTAAGTTGCTGTAGACTTTGGAGAAGGCAGCCAGTAAGGAGACGTTTTAGGAGGTTCCCTTTAAAGCAATCTGCGTAGGTTGCCTTCCCTAAACTCTGCTCATATTCATGATTGGCTTGAATCTCAGCAAGCTCGTCTAGAATAGCCGTGTCGTCTGCGTTAAGGCGCCTAATTTTTGCGAGAGCTTTCGCCGCAGCTGGCATGTTGTCCCTTTTGATGAGGTATCGTGGTGTTTCTGGGAGAACTAACATGCCACCAACAAGTATCATTGACCAGGCAAATTGTACTGCAATAGGGATGCGGTAACTCCCAGTATCTTGTCGATTGTGTGTTGCATTGTTGATAATAGAAGCCAGTAGAAGCCCGACAGTGATGGCAAACTGGTATGATCCAACGATTACACCACGAATCCACTTTGGGGATATTTCAGACTGGTAAAGCGGAACTATAGGCTGTGTTAGTAAAGCAAACTAATCAAAGTACCTTGTCTTTGACTTACTCATTGCTGAAATCAATCCTACTCCAAATCCTGCAAAAAAGCGACCAGCAAGGAATAGAGGTATGTCGACAGCAGCAGTTTGCAAAATGACGCCAACGCAGAAAACGACATTTGAGGCAATCAAGCCCCAGCGGCGACCAATAGTGTCTGCAACAGGGGCTGCTCCAAGCGCGCCAAAGAAAGTGCCTGCAGAGAGAATCGAGACAATAGTGGCTGACTGAGATGCGGTTACATCTCGATGGCCGCTACTATTCACAAATCCCGTCGAAAATGTATCTTGCCAGAAGGGCATAGCAAGAATGCCGCCGATTGTACCAGTGTCATATCTTTGGTTGAGTTAGCTCCGGTCACTGTTATAGAACCAGCGTGGACAATCGTCTAAAACTCCATAACTTACCCAAACAAAACTCCCCCAAAGGCAACGAATAAGCCAATCGAAATGGCTGGCCATGACTTTCCAGGAGTGCCTTCAGGCTTTTTTAACAAGAGACCCATATTGAAGTAAGCTCAATTGGTAGAAAATCTGTTCTCGAGACTTATTACTAATGTATGATTCAACAATGGTTGATTGACAATTTTGAAAGAATATCAAAGTGCGAACGACTACATCTTTATATGCAAGTCAGATACGCTTTGACTCTACATTCCCAAGTTGAGAAATATATCCAACACAACAGTTGAGCAATTGATAGAGACTAGAGTGACCCCAAATCAGACAAGGAGAGCGGGCTTTCCATCGAATGTTTCCTTGGCGTGAGGGGGAATATCCTAACTGTTGTCAAATCCCCACAGGATTATTGGATTGCGGAGATAATGTTTCTCCATGGGGTATATGCGGAGTAGTTGTGGAGAACGGGCTGTGCTTATGAGGCAATTACTAAATCAGCGCACGACAGTGACCGCCGCCTTGAACAGAGTCAGGGATCGATGCTTCGTGGCAGGATGTCCAGAGAGCCTGGATCGTCCTCGGTTATCGCTATTACCCCCGAAGCCCGCGATGGAGAAAGCTGAGCTAAGTTTAGCATCTCCTCGCCGTTAGAAAGCGGGGCTAGGATTGGTGCGGGAGTGGGATTCGCTTGTCGCTGATGTTGTCCGATCTCCGCTAGCTCCTAGCTAATGCACCCTTTCATAGCTTGGCTGCATAATGTGCGGTGCCCTATTCCAATTCCACAAACGGTTTTTCTAGGTGCCGCGCTAATGCCGAGAATTTGAGCCGAAAGCACGCTGACAACGTGATCTGTGGGGTTTGGTATGGAAGACTAACTAAAGACTAGACAACGGGAATGGATACCCCAGATTTACTCACTTGAGCTAAATCAATAATCTGCTTGAACTCTGTATTTCCCCATGTTTACTACTGTATGAGCGGCAGGGCACTTACAACATCGGTTCATCATGTGCCCAGCTTCCCCGCTATTCTATATGAAGTTGACATCTAGGACAATCTCAGTGTAATGTAAACCTCGGGGAAAATTCTCGGGGGGATATCTCGGGACATGTTAACCAAGGAAAGCTAGACAAACAACTAGCTATAAAGACTGGCTATAAGACTGGCAACATGCACTTGAATGTCTGGTCAGAGTACGCACGAGTTCATTCTAATACAACTCTGCCCTCTTTGTCACGTCTCTGTTGATATCGATCTACCATGCGATCTTTGGTTTGCCGAACCATAGCCCTTGGGCTTTTGGTGCTACAGGTTGCTTCCGCGAATAATTATACAGAGCTCTATCGTCCTCAGTATCACTTTACGCCCGCGAAAAATTGGATGAACGATCCAAATGGGCTGGTTTATTTCAATGGCACCTACCATTTGTATTATCAGTATAACCCAGGAGGGATCACCTGGGGAGCGATGTCATGGGGGCATGCAACCAGTGGTGATCTAATCCACTGGGAGCATCAGCCAGTTGCTCTTCTGGCTCGTGGTTACCCAGGTGAGATCACTGAAATGTTCTTCTCTGGCTCCGCGATTGCCGATACGCAGAACATGAGCGGCTTCAGTACCAATGGAAATGTACCTTTTGTTGCCATGTATACATCATACGTGAGTAATCGACATTTGTTAGTTGGACAGTGCTGACTTTTGATTTTCTTAGTATCCAATTACCCAGACTTTGCCAAGCGGAAAGACGGTCCAGGGTGGAACACAAGCACAATCAATTGCTTACAGTCTCGATGAAGGCATGACATGGACCACATATGACGCTGGGAATCCTGTCATTGCACTACCGCCCTCTCCATATGAGGATCAGCATGAAGAGTTTCGCGATCCATTCGTTTTCTGGCACGAATCCACACAGAAATGGGTGGCGGTTATGGTTTTGGCTAAACTCCACAAAGTAGTTGTTTACAACTCCGAAAATCTGAAGGACTGGACGTACATCAGCGAATTTGGTCCATTGAATGCGGTTGGGGGCGTTTGGGAATGCCCCGGCTTCTTTCCTCTTCCTCTTGACGGAGATAATGAAATCATTAAATGGGTTCTACAAATTGGACTCAATCCTGGCGGGCCCCCCGGTGTCGTTGGCTCAGGCACGCAATACTTCGTGGGGGATTTTGACGGAACAAATTTTGTTGCGGACGACACAAGTAGCCCAGGCGACAACTTGACGATGGCGGATGAAACCAACTGGATGGACTGGGGCCCAGACTTTTACGCTGCCGCTACCTTCAATGGGCTTTCCATGACAGATCGATACAATATTGCGTGGATGAGCAACTGGCAATACGCTGGATCGATCCCCACAAGTCCTTGGCGGAGTGCTATGTCCGTTCCGCGGAAGGTCTCACTTAAAACAATCAACAAGAAGGCAACCTTAATGCAACAACCTGCTGAAGGCTTAGCTTCCCTAGAGACGTCGGGCAGCTATTCGAAGTCCTGGGACAGTTTTCCAGAAGGCAATCAGAGATTAAAACTCGCCGGAAAAACACTCGACATCACATTGACCTTTTCCAACTCTGACCCATCCCTCGCGTTGTCGGCGGCCCAATTTGGTATCATTATACGGGCTACGTCTGATTTAGCACAGCAAACACGTGTTGGATACGACTTCGGTACAAGGAAACTTTTTGTGGATAGGACAAAATCTGGAAATACTGGATTTGATAGTACCTTCGCAGATGTATACTATGCGCCGTTGACGCCAACCAGCGATGGCAATGTGACAATGCAAATCCTTGTTGACTGGTCATCGGTCGAGGTCTTTGGAGGAGAAGGGGAAGTCACCTTGTCAACTCAAATTTTTCCGAACGACAGTGGTACTGGTGTCTTGCTATTTTCAACTGAAGGACCCACTAGTGGGGTTACTGTTAAAGCAAAAGCTATCAGTTCTGCCTACGATAGATTAGTACCCGTACTGTCAAGCTCAAGCTTAGTCTCAACCTTGACCTCACGCTCAACCTCAAGCTTGACGAAAACAACCGCTTCAACTACATTTATTACGATCGATTGCGGGCCTTAGTGGACGAATATTCGTTAGAGGTTTATAGCGGAAAAGGCCAGGTAGTGATTTATAATGTGATTTTCCTCACAGATCGGTTCTGATGGTCTCTCTCTGACAAGATTGGGGGGTAGAAGTGCTGCGGGTTTCGCCGTTGTTGTGATTATCGTGATAGTCGTTGAGATACGGCGGCGGTAGCTGCACGATTACTTCCTTCCCTCAACAGGCACCTATGCTATACTTGCACATTTATTTTATAGCTTCTTATGTGTAGTCAATTATTCATTCTTTTCTGTATGACCCCTGCCCCTTTGCCGAGGAGTGTGTCTTAGTATATTAATATAGGGAGCCTACGAAGTCCCTAGCATTAGCTTAAATCCATTAAGTCCAATTCCAACTACAAGAATGTTCATCTGACTTCGGAGTCAAGGTTTTGTTATTTCATAATTTGCTCTTAGAAATTTTGCTACTAGAAACTCCAAATGTAGACAACATTTAAAACTGTTGCCCTGATAGCCTTGACAATACATAGCCCCATTTATTTATTTAATATGACCCTAAAACACGCTCTCTTAATATTAATCCTAACTTACCTATTGCCGGGCTAATGTTAGCTGCATCTCCAATCTTGAACAGCTCTGCGGCAATCGCAAAGCAGCGCCTTACACCTGGCTGAATCATTGATCGAAGGCATGGATCATTTGCTCCTTTAAAGCATGCCATGGTTGTAATAAAAAGACTAGATACGGAACAGACCCGTTAGCACTAGGCACCTTTTATAACATCTAGGAGCCATTTAAAAAGTGTCAAGCTTACTTAGCATAAATGCTCCAGGGGTTATGTGGACAGTTAGGTACCAGTGATGCCGCGGTTATGACGAAACCGAAGTAAGACTCGAAAAACCGTCCACAGTGAGCTATTGGTGCTGCTTCTAATTTTTCGGTGCTGATGACACTGTGAACTGCTGGCCAATAAATACCTGCCAAACATAGGTAATATTGCATCTGGAGAAGTCCAGTCATAGCGATGACACTCGAAGTCGGGGAAGAGCTCAGACTCTGAACAAAATTGTCAGGAGGTGGTACGGTCACATCATGGTGCCCGAAACGTATACTTGAAGGAAGGTGACTGTGCCAGGTATCAAGTTGGTATGTGAGCTCCATGGCGACGACTGGAGAATAGCGCTCCTGGCCTTGGGAAACTATTACGGAGGTGGTGCAGCGGCGAATCATGCGGCACATCGCAATTTGGGCTAGAAAGTAGGCCTTAAGAGTGTCCGAGGGCATTCCAAAGCTTTGGGTAGGTCGCATGCTGTATAGTAATTTCCGCTGGTCCTCGCGACATGGCTGCCAAGAGGTCTGTACTCCTGGGAGGAGGATACGATCGTCAAATTTCCATATATTGCTTTCAGGCATATCAATGTGGTATGAAAGGTCGCTAGTAATACAGTATCAGCATTAATCACAAACCGAAAACGATCCGGAACATCGGACCTTTCAATAAGGAGTATCGACCAAAATGATCGTCTAAGAATATCGCTCTGCCTTTCATCATCCTCAAAAAGTCGACTAATCCTCGAATTAGCTAGAGTAGACCATTAATATAGCGATGTTGATACGTACCACTTGAGTATTGCTTGGGCCTTCGAGGATGCCATGAGAATGTAATCATGAGCCTGGCATGGCTTTGCTATAAAGCAATAGTATACACTTAGAAGAACGAGGCACTGGACGCTCGTCAAACTAAACTCAAAATGCACATTAGGAAGCATCCAAAGGGCTCTGCTGATATATCGGGAGTCAGGTCGTGTGTCGTAGGCTGATGTAAGTGATGAGCATTGTGCGATAGAGCCAATGGCACACACAAGCAGCAAAAGACAAGCATCCGACGATGGATTAAGTGGGCTGCTAAGCTTCTCAAGATAAAAGTCAAAGGTTTCTGACGAAAAAATAGGGTACCAATGATGCATCTTATCATAGAAAGCCCCGAACACCCTAAGTACTTAAGTAGGAGCCCATTTAATTATCGTCGGTCCTCACTAACCTTATTGCATCCTCATATTGAAATTCGAGGTCAAGCGCTTCATTTGGAGCAGACAACGTAGAAATATCAGTTCTTTCCTTGGCTACCAGCTGAGCCGCAAGCCTGGGATTGAGGTCGAGCAAGCACATCATCGACGGGGTCTGGATTGTCATAAAAGGGAATTCCTTTCTCCATTGTCGGCTAATGATAGATTCGTCGAGTGGATAGTCTCGTAATGGTGGCAATTCTGGAAGGTACCCAGGAGGCCTTTCAAATATTCTAGCTTCTTGGCCAATAAGCCTTACGGATACCAGGCCATAAAGATGATCTAAGCGCTCCTGTATTTCAGCGATCCCTTCATCATGCCTACAAGGCGAACAATTTTTAGCAAGCTTACTCTGTGAGAATTGGGACAGGCATTACCTCGAAAGAGGTGGAGGAGCCACACTCGGATAGGTGCATTGTATATCATGGCTCTCACAAAATGAGCAGATTGGCTTTTGTTTATCGCACCTTGTCCTCCGAGATCGGCACACATCGCATGCGACCGTGACTCGTCGTCTTGCATTATAGGCTTCGGCCATTATCGCCAGAGATTGATGTTCTAGTTGCAGTTATTTGTATTAGTGCTCGTGGTAGATGCTACTTGGGGTTAAATACAGGACGAAGTTGAGCTGACCCTGCCCCACTACCTACGTCAAGCCCACAAAATCCTATGGGGCTGCGGTCTTACTTATGGTGTGGCCTACCCCGCGTTTTCGGTGAGTTATCGGCGCATTCTAAACCCAGGCCCTCGCTAACAAATTGCCCCATACAGTAAACTAAACCGAAGGAATGATCTTGTAGGCGGGTCACTCACTTGGTTTAATGAGATTAACTAGGGAGCCTTATGAAATGGACGAAAGCGCCATATAATTACCACAACCAGTAGAATCTACCGTTGCCCCCAACCTCCAGTACTTTGCTTTTGTATTGGGAAGCAGCAAATATCAGCTTCGTCGATGTTGTTGATCGCTCACTCAGAAGTGGGGGGGGCGCTCAACGCCTTGGCTTTGTTGGCAAAGCAGATGAAACACTAAGATCCGATCGCAATTAGAGAATGTGGAAAGAGAATATCTTAACCCAGCTGGGAGATTCTCTCAATCGAAATAGGTGCATTTAGGTCAATTAAAATATGAAGCGGAGATCGAATTAATAGAAGAGTCTGGGAAATATGAAAACTGGACACTCTCCACACGGAACTTCACAAGTCGCCATCAACGCAGGCTCGAGGCCAAATCTACTTCGGTCTCGTGGACGAAAGGTGATACACAACGTGGCAGCTTAAATGGTGCCCTGTCCCGAACGTATCTGCATATTGAGTTTGGTAAGGAGAACACGGAAGATTCATTCAAATACGAAAGTGGGGATCATATCGCCGTCTGGCCAGTAAATCCCTACCAAGAAGTTGAAAAGCTCATCAAATTATTCGGATGGGATGACCGCGAGCTCCATGCTACTATCAATATTAGGTCAACAGTGACAGTCGATGGCGAGCCTACTATACAAATCCCTTGCCCGGCGTCAACGAGAAGGGAAATTCTACTCACAAATTGTCTCGATATCTGCGGACCTGTCTCACAAGAGTCTATAACCCACCTCGCTCATTTTGCGCCAACTGACTCCACAAAAAGGAAGCTGGAGAATCTCATAAACGACAAGGGTTCCTGGGTCTCACAGTCAGCTTCCAATTTCTGAACCATTGGAAGGTTAATGCAGTTTGCTAACTCGGAGGATATGACGGTGGTATGGCCTTCGGAACTGTTTACCTTGCTTGTGCAGTCGCTTCCAAAGTTGCAACCTCGCTATTTTTCTATTGCATTTTCTCCCAAGTCCTCCCCCCATCGGATAGCAATCACAGTCGGCGTTGCGGATGAGCAGATTGCTGGACAGAAGAGAGGTTCTACGGCTTAACAACAAACTACCTCAACAACTTACACCAACAGCTCCGATCTGAGGGCACAACACATACCATGGCTAATCGTTCTAACATGCCAGTTGTGCCTACGAATGCAGCCAAAGTTCTCGCCATATCCGCACCTCCGCCTTCCGCCTCCCACTAGATATTTGCAAACCCATCATCATGGTTGGGGCCGGTAGCGGCATTGCACCCTTCCGAGCTTTTGTGCAAGAACGCGCTGGTGTCGCTGCCGAAGACTTCACCGTTGGGCCGATGCTACTCTTCTTTAGTTGCCGGTCTACATCTAAGGACTTCCTCTATGCGGATGAATGGGAAAATTGCAATAGAGTGCATCGCTTTTTCAACATCGATTGCGCGTTTTCGAGGGATGGCGAACGGAAAGTTTATGTGCAGGATCGGCTTCGAGAGAGGAGCAGGGAGGTAAGGAGATTGGTCGTGGAACAGGGCGCGGCATTCTATATTTGTGGTAGTACGAAGATGGCCAAGGATGTTAAGAAAGTGCTTATTGGGAGTCTAACGGATTCTATGTGGGACAAAGAGAAGGCGATTCAGTATGTAAATCAGATGAAGAAAGAGCATCTTTTCCAGGAGGATACTTGGACGTAGAGTAGAGCCTATTAGATTATGGTTAATTTATGCAAATAAAATAATGTTCCGTTGTTCTTACAGCCCTCATAGAATGTCTGAGTAACCCATTCCAAATGTTCCGGATTCCCCAACGACATTTATACCGCCCCCCTCCCAAAAAGAAACAGCTTCCCCTCAAGTCCTATCTATTCATTATCTTATTTATGAGGCTTTTCAATGCCTTACTTGCGTTGTCATCCTAAATCGTTAGGTCGTCTAGATTTATGGAGAAACAACGCACGAGATGATTAACTGCGTTTACAAGTTTAGCTAGCGGCTCGTAGAGGCCCCGAAACGCATTGGCTATCTTCTCTTTGTCATGGAGGCCGTAAGTGCCGTTTACGATTCTGTCACAGCAGAACAATGCGCCGGCGAGCCCCGTGGTACACGCCGTGGCGTACGAGCTGCCCGTTTGGTACAGATATGAGTTTTTATCTGGGCTGTGGAACGGGTTGTGCTTGCCGGAAAGGAGGAACACCACGCCCAGCAGATGCACCCATGGAAACCGCATGCCGCCGTTCGAGGCGGTCCTATGCGGAAGCACTCCTTAAAGTTGCCCGGGTATTTTATCTCGGCACGATTTGGTCCGTCGTCGCTAGCAGAGCAAAAAAATCGGGCTTTTGTTGCTGGAGCCTTGGTGTCGGCCTCTTGAAGTTGTTCAACTTCCTCGCTGGCTGTCGTGGTTCCCGATAGTCCAGCCCATGGCGATGATGTCGACGCTGCAACCGATGGACCAATTTATTGCCTGCCCGCGAGGAATGTTAATGAGTGTAATGCAGAATGATTTATAAATTAGACGGCCTAGTGTGTAGGCAGTGCATGCGAGAGCAATGCAGCAACCCCCCTTCATTCACCACACTTGGCAGGGTCGACTTCACTAATGCAAGTAAGCTTTAGGCTAAGCTTCGGGCGCTCCCGCTTTCACGTCGGACCTTGGCGGACCTTGGCGGACCTTGTCGGACTTTAAGTAGCTTTTTCCAATCTTGCTTTCGGTCGTTCGGGTCTTTCGGGAAATACTGGCAGTGCGTATACTCATACTCGTACTCGTAGTCAAGGTCAGACGGATAATACTAATTCTCCATCAGCCACTCTCTGTCTCCGCGAGCAAGGCAACAATGGAGATTGAAATGCCACTTGACCCCGAAAGACACGAATTCATGCGCTATAACAATTATGGGGTCATAGAATACCGAATACCGTTATGTCGTTTGATATATGCATTTTGAGTAAATCTCGCTCTCTAACCTAGTTAACGCAAGTATTTAAGGACGTATTTACCCGCAAACAATTAAACATCTATCTACTGAGAATTTCCATCGACAAAACCCAACTAGCAACCTTGACTCCCAAACCAAGCCATGGCTTCCGCTGGCACCAAGATCGGTATCATCATCTGCAGCGCCCGTACACCACGCGCCTGTCCGCAGATTGCCAACTTTGTCATCGAAACAATCAAACTCGACAACCTACCTACGCCGCCGAATCTCCAACCGCCATCCCTTACAGTGATCGATCTCCAAGAACGAAACCTCCCAATGTTCAACGAATCCGCCGTCCCCTCCCAGATCCACTCTTACACCGAGTACGACCACGCCCACACTCAGAGCTGGAGCCAGGAAATCCAGCGCTACAACGCCTTCATCTTCGTGACCCCTCAGTACAACTGGGGTTACCCAGCGGTAGTCAAGAACGCCATTGATTACCTGTTCCATGAGTGGAAAGGCAAGGCGGCTATGATTGTGAGCTATGGCGGGCATGGCGGCGGCAAGGCCAACGCACAGCTGAAGCAGGTGCTGCAGGGGGTACGGATGAGACCAATCGAGAAGACGGTCGAGCTGGCGTTTCCAACTAAAGATCTTCTAGTGAAAGCTTCGAGTGGGGAGGACTTAGAGCTGATTAGTGGTAGCGGAACGTGGAGCGCTCAGGGGGGGAGTATCATTGAGGCTTATAATGAGCTCTTGGAGGCGGTATCTGCAGATGTTGTTTCTTTATGAAATCTGAACTAGAATCCACCCCTCAAATTAGGTCCCATTTGTATTCGATCGGATTTTATATCATAGAAGGAGAATATTTGAATATAAATGCTCACCTAGAGAGTAACGGTCGACTTGATTAAAATTCATGAGAGGTTGAAACATGAAGTCTATTATCTCTTACAGCCTGTAAAATAAAGAGCTAGTTGGGGTTTTCGGTGCTGCAGTAACAGTGTACCTGCCTGGTTCCTGCGTGTCTAATACGACGATGAGAATGACTACAAGTTCCCCGGTTTCAGCGACGCCTGCAACGAGCCCGCCTACGACGAGCGGGACACCATCGGGTGTGGCGTCGAGTTTGACAAGGAGTCGGCGTTTTATACCAAGAATGGGAAGATTGTCGGTTCGTCGCTACCTGAAACTACTGGCTAAACAATGCCATGGTGCTAACTACGCAAATATGACAGGTGTTCACGGGAATCAGAGGCAAGTTGTATCCGGCTGTGAGTGCGAAGCAGTCGATGAAGGGAGCGAAGTTGTCGACCAAATTCTGGGCGGGTAGCAAGGACGATTACAAGGACTTAGCAGAGCAAATAATAATAGCTGCTGAGTTAATAAAAATAAATGAGGGGGTTGAGGAAGAAAACACCTACGTGGTGATACTAGATAAGGATGGTCATGCGGAGTTTGATATGGAGCTTCATTTCGAGGACAATGGTTCAGGCGCGGAGGTCCCATCAGGATAGTAAGTTTATTCTCATTTGATTAACAGCTTCAAAGCTTTTCACAGGTACAGTATGTACAGTGCATTATTTTGGTGTAGACGTGGCCGTAAACCAGAATGATTCCAAAATGACTTGTTACAAGACAGCCCTGCATATGATCGCCCAACGGCCTCAGGATGGCTTGCTTAGATGCAGATTAATTTTTCTATCTCAGCTCAGCTCGAGATCAGTCCATACAATTCGTGTCTTTCATTCCGTACGAGCAACACCCTTCGCTATCTCGATTTAAAACAAAATCCCAATAAGAGAAGTTCTGTCTCAGCTCAGCTCAGCTCTAGGCCTGGCAATATAATTCATGCCTTTCATTCTGTACGACCAGCCAACGCCCTTCACCATCTTAGTTTAAATCTGAGCTCCAAGCAAACTATGCATCTATAAAAGGATAACCTACCTCGATATCTAGAGTTTTCCATAGCCTAACATTAAAGCACTATATCTAAACAAGCAGTCTATTTCCAGCACATCCACACCTCCCCCCAAGTCCTACAAAAATGCACTTCTCCGCGCTCGCAGCGCTCGTCAGCACCCTCTCCGCCCTAGCATCAGCTACCCCAACATCTGATCTACCAGTCGCCAAACCAGAGAACACTGCAGTTAGGGTCTGCAGGGACGCGAACTATGTGGATTGTAGAGACATAAGAGCCACAGGGACCTATTGTCGTAAGTTTTAGAGCCCTAAAAAGTGAAAAATTCGGCTGTTGTGCTTTCTCTTCTCCTTTGGGAGCACACACACACACACAAATATATATATCACTTCTAACATAATGTAGGGAACCTATTTAACCCGTTCGACAATACCGTATCATCGATTCGCGTTCTCAGTCTAGGAGTCGGAACATGTTCATTCTATACGTAAGACCCCCCCCCCCTTTTTCCATCTAAACCTCCTTTACTTCAGATACTCTCTCTACAAGGTCTAATAAATATCTAGGGACCATAATTGTCAAGGGCCGTTTATTGAAAGCAATTATGACCTCCCCATAGAAGATCTCTGGGTTTTCGACGGATTCAACGACCAAATCAGTTCTTTCAAATGCGACGGCGTGCCCTGAATGAAGTTAAGGCGGTGAAATGATAACTGTCCTGCTGTGCCCATTACATATTTATCCATCGTACCAACAACCAGCTATTGTGAGTCCTGTATTTCGGGTTTCTCTATTTTAGGGTTATTAAACCATTCATTCAGCAATTTCTACAATGGGCGAAGGGAATTTTTTAAACCCTTGTGAAACCAAGGGTCATAGCAGCGGCAACGGCGAGGGAAGGATCCCCGTTTTTATGAATCACAGTTCCTCCTAGTGACCTAACGTCCCTCTACTCTATTTAGCTAATATAATTCGAGCCCATCATTCCGTGCGAGCGACACTCTTCACTATCTCAGTTCCAAACCAACTCCGCGGAAAAACTCCGTCTCACTTCAGCTCTAGACCTGTCAATATAACCCGCAACAGAAGACGAAAGAGATGAATCATGTCTTTCATTCTGTACTACTAGCAACGCCCTTTCCCCATCTCAGTTTAAAAACTAAATCTCGAGCGAACTACCTACACAGGTATAAAAAGGACGCCATGCCCCCCCTCGCTGTCTAGACAGAACGCACCATCTCCCTCCATATAAAGCAATATATCCCAAAACTCACTCAGTTTCCAACACACCCACAACAACGCCTCCCCACTCCCACAAAAAAAAATGCACTTCTCCGCACTCACAGCCATCATCATCAGCACTCTCTCCACCCTAGTCGCCGCACAGGAAGTGCCAGCGGTCGGGATCTGCAAGAACGCGAATTATGAAGATTGCCTTGACATAAAAGCCATAGGGGGGTACTGTGGTAAGTTCCCGCACCAAGGAATCCAGGATCCAGCTATTATGCTCTCCATTCTCTCTCGGGAATACATAGATACATACCCTATTTCTCGACTAACATCAGCGCAGAGGATCTCTACGGCCCATGGAATGATTCCATATCATCGATAAAGATTCTCAGTCCCGCGCTAGGAATCTGCGGATTCCACAACTAAGTCCGCCCGCCGCCCGCCCCATAAACCTGCTTTGATCAGGCCTACCTACTCTGCCAGAGCTAACAAATGCAAGGGACCGCGATTGTAGGGGTCCCTATTTCACGATTGATTATCTCACCCCCGTCGACGATGTTTGGCGGTACGCCGGGTTCAATGACCAGATTAGCTCGTTCCTATGCACGGGAATCGTCGAGTGATGCTTTGTTTACCTTGGTTGGACTGAAGTAGGCGCGCGGCGGTGAAAGGAGCACCACCACGTGTCCGTCTACCTCTCTACCTCTCTACCTCTAGAGTCGGAGTGCGATATGATGCGTATCCATGATATCAGGTTGAAGGACTCTCAGAACCCCAAGCTGACACACCACCTCCTTGCCTATCAACGAGTTGTTCTATGACTTCTCCTGGACACATACGCTATCTCACTGCACGAGCGCATACACACACACCACGAGACAAACACCATCACTAACGCAAATGTTCATCGCAGACATAAACACAAACACCAAAATCAAAGATCATAAATCCATCGATTTCATCTATACGTCCATCCCATGCATGCATGCGTCTAACTCCCCTCCCCTAGTCCTGTGAACTGTATCCACAACTCAACTCAGCTCCTCGTACCATCTCTCATCTCGACAAATCTCTCATTTCATCTCGTCACTCCTCGATCGAGCGTTAGATCTATATCTACACCC